>APFE031296757.1:0-12429 GCA_000404065.3 Pinus taeda | reverse complement strand
GGTACAATTCAACCTAGTCAAAGTTCTTTCTCTGCTCCAGTAGTATTGGTGCACAAGAAGGATGGATCATGGTGCATGTGTCAGGATTATAGGGAGCTCAACAAGCTCACTATTAAATGTAAATTTCCCATTCTTGTGTTTGATGAATTATTGGATGCATTGCATGGATCAATTTACTTCACCAAGTTGGATCTTCATTCAGAATATCATCAAATTAGAATGAATACTGAAGACATTCTGAAAAAAACATTTATAACTCATGAGGGTCATTATGAATTTTTGGTCATGCCTTTTGGCCTTACCAATTCACCTTCAACATTTCAAAGTCTGATGAATTCCATTTTCAAACCCTTCCTTAGAAAATTTGTGTTAGTATTTTTTGATGATATACTAATCTACAACATGTCTTGGAAGGATTTCATGTGAACATGCTGGACAGGTGCTCAAAACTATTGGAGGAGAAATCAATTATATGCAAAAAGCTCCAACATGTTCTTTGGAGTACAAGAAGTGGAATATTTGGGTCATATTGTATCTCATGAAGGTGTTAAGGTAGACCCTAGCAAAATCAAAGCCATTAAGGAATGGAAAATCCCCACATCCATAAAGCATCTTCGAGGATTTATCTGGTTGAGAGGGTATTATTGCAGGTTTGTTAAGAATTATGGGAGAATGGCAGCACCTGTAACAACATTATTGAAGAAAGATGCATTTTCATGGACTCAAGAAGCAACAAAGGCCTTCAAACATCTTACAGAGAAAATTTGCCAAGCACCGGTCTTAGCTATGTTGAGCTTCACAAAAACATTTATTGTGGAATGTGATGCTTCAGGAAATAGAATTGGTGATGTTTTAATGCAAGATGAAAGACACATTGCTTTTTAAAGTCATCCAATCAAGGGAAAGTATTTACACAAAGCTATTTATGAGAAGGAAATGTTGGCAATACTACATGTACTTAAGAAATGGTGATCCTACCTAATGGGAAGACACTTCAAGGTAAAAACGGATCATGATAGTCTTAAATACTATTTAGAACAAATATTATCCTTCGAAGAGCAATAAAAATGGGTCACAAAGATGTTCGGTTATGACTTTGAAATCATCTACAAAAAAGGGAAGCAAAATGTTGTGTCAGATGCACTCTCAAAAAAGGATGACGATGTGGAAGCATTGTTGTGTGCCATTTCTATTATCCAACCAGATTGGATAAACGAAGCAAGGGAGGAATGGAAGAATGATGAAGAAGTGTGGGTACTCATTCGAAAGTTACAACAAGATCCCAGTACATCTGATACATTTAACTGGAAAAATGATTTGTTATGGTAAAAATATCACTTATACCTATGTAAGAATTCCCAACTCAAACAAAATATTCTTATGGAATTTGACACTTCTCCCTTAGGAGGGCACTTAGGATTTTTAAAAACTTACCACAAGGTTAAGAAGGAATTTTTTTGGATGCCTTAAATTAGATATTCAAAATTTGTTGCAGAATTGTTTTGGTTTGCCAGCAAATAAAAGTTGAAACAATTAAGGAACCAGGGTCTAATTACAACCTTTATCCATTCCAAGCCAACGTATGGAGAGTTTCAACAAATTTTAGCACAAGTTTTACCCAAAAGCTCTGAAGGAAAGAGTGTCATCATGGTGGTAGTTGACAAACTTACCCAAGTATGCACACTTTTGTGCATTATCACATCCATTTAAATCTAGTACAGTTTCTACTGCATTTATGGAAACAATTCAAAAGCTACATGGAAACCCAAAGATTATTGTAACCGACAGATATCCCATTTTCACTGAAAATTTTTGGACATAATTATTTTCTTGTATTGGTACTCAGTTAGCTCATAGCTCATCTTATCATCCTCAATCTGATGGGCAAACTGATATAGTAAACAAATGTTTGGAAGGGTGTCTTCGTTGCTTTGTATTTGATGACACAATGGGTCAAATGGTTGCTTCTAGTTGAATGGTGGTATAACACTTCCTTCCATACTATAGCAAAAATGACCCCATTTATGGCACTTTATGGATATCATCCACCATCCATCACATCATATTTAAGAGAAAATTCTAAGGTTCAAGTAGTGGAACATCACATCGAGCATCAACAACAATTTCTCCAAGTCTTAAAGGATAAACTCACATTGGCACAGAATAGAATGAAAAAATAGGCAGATCAACATTGTAGCGAAAGAAGTTTTGATGTAGGAAATTGGGTATTCCTACAGCTATAACCATATAAAAAAATGTCCCTCAAGCAAGGTAAGAAGGATAATAAATTATCACCAAAGTATCATGGTCCATACAAGGTGTTGCAAAAGATTGGTACTATGGCATACAAATTGGAGCTTCTTGCAGCTTCCTGAGTGCACCCAGTTTTCCATGTTTCATGTTTAAAGAAGGTTATAGGTGACAAGCTCCTAGTTCAAACAATATTGCCATAACTTTATGAGGAAGGAAAAATCATATTGGAATCGTAAGCAGTCACAGAAACAAGAACTCAACAGCGATGAAATTGATCAATTTCGGAGTATTTCATCAAGTGGAAGAACTTATCCACCGAAGATTCCACATGGGAGGATGAGAATTTTATACAAAATCATCCAGAAGTACTCAAGCATTGAGTACAACACTTTTCGAAAGGAGAGAGGCATGTTATGCCCCTATAATACCAGTGATTCCCCCATTACTATTGTCATTGTTATTGTGCCCCTATTGTCCCCATATTATTGTTAATATGCCCCATAGAAACCCACTATTGTTAATTTTGTGCCCTTATGCTATTACTGTTATGTCGGCCTCATTATATTGTGACCCCTTAAACTCTTATATATATAAGGGAGGTTTAGTCGTTTGAGTCATCCAAGAATTGTTCATTTTTGTAATGTAAAGGAGGTTGCCCCCTCGAAGAGGTTGAATTCTAAAGCGTTGATCTATCTTTTCTATTCTTTTGTGAGCTAAGAGAGAGGGGACGGTTTTCTCAAGTTCCTTGCTGTCACCCATGGGGTTGCAGTAGAGAGTCAACTTTTCTACTCTCAAAGATATGTTCGGGGTCATGTAGTATGTCCAACAAATTTTCAGGTACATGGCGGAACAACTACAGATTGCTTCTTTTGCTACATAGGAGGTTAGGTGCATGCCATTATTAGTGAACACCATTGTACACTATAGTAGTGATGGGTAACACATTAGTTTCCCTATTTTGTTTTATATTGATTCTTTGATGCACATGCCACGATGTATCAGATGGTTTACCATTTTTTTGAGGCAATTTTGTAAGGATTTAGATAGATGTCGTGTGATGATACATGGGAGGATGAACTTCCCTTTTTCTTTAGAACGCTTTTGTTTATTTTTCAAGAGCTTTCCAAAGACAAGGCTTACATTCAACTGTCACCCTCCTCGGTCGATGGCTGAGGTGCAAATGAACATGTGGGGTTAGATGACACCCAAAAGGGGCCTGTTGAAGTATATGATCAGGATTTCCAGCTAGCCACTAGCATTACTGGCCAATCAAGATGACAACATGTTTATCTGGGTTTTGTGTCCGTACTGAGGATGTTTTGGGCACACTCTCCCAACATCCTCTTCACACCAGATGAACCTGCAGATGATAGAGGTAATATTAATGTTTTCTTTAAATTAACCTAATTTCATTTTATTTTCTTAACTAATTAGGATAAAATTTATTCTAACATGTTCTTTAACTTGTTTTATTAAATTATTTAATGAAATTGTCTAATTATTGTTATGTACAATATATTTTTTATACATCGACATATTTTTTGTGGACATGCCTCCTGACCCACCTGAGGGATTAGATGTGAAGATGGGTGAGGCCCAAGAGGGTGAGGCACATCCTCAAATGCTGAGGGGAGTGGGCATATAGGCCCATAGGGTTGGTCTCAGGTTTACGATGGACTATTGCAACTGAGTGTCTAGAATTTTGGTTGAGGAGGGAGTTTTCCCTACGAGGGTACATGGAATTAGAGAAAATATTAGGCTCCTAGAGCTCTTGAGGGATTGTCTGCATGATATGATGACTCTTATGCATCATATCATCGGAGTTACTAGGCTACTAGAAATGAGGAGTGATGTAGGGAATGCAATAGATATGTCACATGAGTCTTCACACAGTGCTAGCCCATTGGATCATGATGATGAGGGTGGTGATCATGCTTTTGGTAGTACTACCCCATCAGTTCATGGTCAGGGTGTCGGTGGTCCTTCTAGTAGTATATCTCCTCATCATTCACCTGATGATCACATACTAGTACTAGCAGAGGTGCCTCATGTTTCTATTGAGAGAGAATACCAGCCACCTTCTCCTCTACCTGATAGTTTGACTATTGAGGTAGTACTTGACAATCCATCATTTTCTATTACAAACTAGTTTGCCACTACTATGTTTGTTGTATCAAATATTCGATAGCAGTTATTTGACTTGTTTATATATATATATATATATATATATATATATATATATAAATATATAATATACTATAGATATATAGATAGAATAGATATATATATATATATCTATTTATTTTTTTCATGTTTATGTACTTAATTTATATGTTGGTGTTGATGTGTATATTGTTAGGTCATGTTATATATGTTCATTTAATGTGCTTGTAGATAGATTTGTATGTGATAGTAGTTATTTGACATGAGATGTATATTAATTTGAGGATGTGTTTGATGATGATGTTAGATTACAATTCTTATGTTTTGTTAGATGTGGTCACGATGAAGATATCCTGTTAGATTATCAGATTTGTGTGCTATCTAATGACATTTATGTTGGGTGTGGAGCCTTATTATCTTCTTTATTCAGAGGCATCGCCACGTTGGAACCCATTTCGTAATGTAGCGGAAACGCTGCCCATCTATGTGTTCTTCCAAGGGGCTCTAGGGGGATGATGGTGCACATAGATGAATATGAGAAATGGCTAGGTCCAAAGTGGAGTCATTCTCCAAAAAATGAAGCAGCAGTGGAGTTGATATAATCAGTCTCCAAGTGAGAGATGGTTGGGTGTGGAGTCTGGTTATCTTCTTTATTCAGAGGTATTGCCACATTGGACCCCATTTCGTAATGTGGCAGCAACGCCACCCGTTTATGACTGCCGCCAAGGGGGTCCAGGGGGTGTGGACGATGGTGAGGGATCAGGGCCAACTCCCCTAATGCTAAAATTAGATGTAAAATTTCCTTGTAAAATGTTGTAATTTCATAGTCAATCTGGGCTGTTTAATAGGCGGAAATCTGACGATAGAAATTATGTTTAATTTAGGATTTTTTTTCCCTCGAAGGAAACCCCTCGCTATATATGAGGGAATTGTATTGCATCTATGTAGATGTGTATTCTGGGTGAGAAAGAGAGAGGAGATCGTTTGAGAGTGAAGGGGAATTACAATAAATCCACTATAGGTTGTATCTCTTCATTTTGCTGGATAATATAAAAGGAAGAACTAACTTTTTCTGTATGGATGTAACCCAAATTGGGTGAACCACGTATATCTATGTCTCTCTTGTTTTTATGTGTTTCTGTGTTTATATTTTTGTAATATTTTATGTGTTCCATTGCTTTGTAATATATAATTTTCTAACAATTTATATGTGCTAGAGGTGTATATAACTAGATGATGGTAGTGAAATTGAATGTGTATTTTAGATGATATTTATGTTTATTAGATTGTTATCATCATGATTTTTACTTTTATGAAATAATATTTGTTATAGATTTTGTTTGATGATTATTTATCAAAATTTTATATTTGAAATTACATGCAAAATGTCTTATTAAAAAAAATGCAAAGATTTGTTTATAAATTATAGTGTGATTGAAACTATAATTGTAAAGTTATCATAAACATTTTTCTATTTCTTGGGTAGTTCATTCATATTCTTGCTAACCTAATTAGTAAAATACTTCAATACACACAAGGAAAAATATAATATAGGTAAACTATTTTAGTTAGTTCTTAATAAATACGAAAATGCTTAACTCATTCAATTTTTAATATAAAATATTAATATTAATAAATTATTCAAAAATACAATTTAAACAATGAAAAATTAAACTATGGTTGATCTATATGTAAAGATAGAAAACCATTATAGATCCATCTTAATCACAGATTTATGAATCGCTAAAAGAGATTAAATCCTTTGAAATGTACATCATTTTGGTGCTATTTTGGTTCTTTATTTTCTATTGTGGTTTAAATTTATCATTTTCTTTTAATAATACATATGAGTTAAATAATACAATAATCATAATATATTAGATTTAATTTTTTGACAAATAATATATTTGATTATTTCTTAATGAACAACTCAAGAAATATTATTTTTTCCACATACTCATCATGAGATAGTCACTAAAATTCACGATTTGACATTTATCCTAGCTAATGTTACATCATGTTCACAATGATAAAGACATGTCTACTTTAAATCATTTATTTATGAATACATAAAAATAGATTTTTATTTTACCTAATCTAAATAGGAAAGAAAAATGCATCACCATGTCTATTAAAATGTCAAACAAATGCATCTTAATCACCATCACATTATTTATCATTTAATTCTTAGCCATAAAATATTTATTAATTCAACTTTTATGTATAATTACAATTAAAAATAAAAGTCAAAACTCTTCCATTATCCACAACGAAAAAAATTAAAACCTCTCATGCATCCATGTTAGCCCATTTGTTTCTCTTAAGGTCCATAAAATGATGTAATCAACATTTTATACATGCATAAGGCCTCCTTTTAGTTTACATAATGTTGCAAGAACTAGAATTTAAATATAGTAAACATGACTTCAAATGTTTCATGTCAAGAATTTATTCTTACATATTTATACACAATTCTTTCATGGTTAAGGTCCTTGTAGATTTATCACTACATAATTTATATTGATTTTGAAATATACAAGAAGAAAAAGACATGTGAATTGATTAATAAACCAATAGGTATCTAGATCTAGAATAAATATCCAATGTTGTTTCTAAATTCACTATTGTCTCATTTTGGTTATATTCTTCTCATTTTCCTATTTGAGAAGGATTGTGAGCTTGAATCCTTATTGTCATAGATATTGTGCACCATGTTTTAAACTACATTTATATTTATGGAGACATGTTGCATAGTGAAAATAAGGGAGGTTGTTTTACTGTATTAAAAAAACTTTGGTCATGGTTGTAGTAGGCCTTTTAATACACATGTATAACACATATATGATTTTCCTTCTCCATTTTCTATTGCTTTATGAGTTATTTTAGATTGATACTCACAATGTCATTTGAGAAAGGAGATAATATGAGAATAGATTGATATATTAATAAAATATATTTATAAAATGATATTTCATGCTTTGAATTACAATCTTTATATCCACATGTTTATGATGAGATAGTCATTAAAATTCAGGTTTTCACATTTGTCCTACCTAATATTACACCATGTTCACAACAATAAAGACATGCCTAATTTAAATAATTTACTTGTAAATACATAAAAATAGATGTTTATTTTACATAATCTAAATAGAAAATAAAAATGTATCACCAAGTATATTAGGAAGTCAAACAAATGTCCTTTAATGACCATCACATTATTTATCATTTAATTCTTAGCTATAAAATATTAATTAATATAACTTTTATTTATAATTACCATTGAAAAGAAAAGTCTAAACTCTTCCATTATCCATGGTGAAAAAATTAAACCTCTCATGCATCCATGTAAGTCCATTTGTTACTCTTATGGTACGTAAAAAGATGTAATAAGCATTTTATACATTCTTAATACCTCCTTTTAGTTTACATAATGTTGAAAGAACTATAATTTTAATATAGTAAACATGATTTTACCTCTCATGTCAAGAATTTAATATTACATATTAATACACAATTTTTTCATTGGTAAAGTCCTCATAGACTTAGCACTACATGATTTATATTGATTTTGAAATAACCAAGAAAAAGAAACATGTGAACTGAATAATAAACCAATAAGTATCTATATCTAGAATAAATCTTCATTCTTGTTTCCAAATTCCATATTTTCTCATTTTGGATATATTTTTCTCATTTTCCTATTTGAGAAGGATTGCGACCTTGAATACTTATTATCATTGCTATTGTACACGCCGGTTTAAACTGCACTTATATTTATGGGGATGTGTTGCATAGTGAAAATAAGGGAGGTTATTTTACTATATTGAAAAAAATTGACAATGGTTGTAATAGGCCTTTTAGTACACATATATAACACACATATGATTTTCCTTCTCCATTTTTTTGTCATTTTATGAGTTATTTTAGATGGATACTCACATTGTCATTTCAGAAAGGAGACAATATGAGTATATTTAAATTGATATCTTAATAAAATATAGTTATAAATTGATAACTCAAACTTAGAATTACAATCTTTTGATCCATCCCCGTGTATATCCAAATCCTATAGAATAAGTATACTATAAATTAGATTTCAACACACTAAACAAATATGTTAAAATTTTAATTTTTAAATTATAAATTACATAATTTGAAATACATAGTTTTAAGTGTAAAAATGTTTCCACTACAAAATAACGTGTAAAAACGTTTGTGAATCTTACCAATTATATAAAATACCAACAAGAGAAATAAAAAACAATATAATTAGATAAATAAAGAAAAAAATCATGCAACAATAGTATAAATGATGAAATAACAGAAGTACATATCACTCTTCGTTGTCATCACACTGATTATCGTCCTCACTTGGCATGATAATATTGTTGTTCTTAAAAATATGTTTTGATCTAGGTTTGTGTCTTAAAACGAACCACCAATCCCTATCCAACACATCTAGGTAAAAAAAACACTTGGTTGCAGTGTTTGTTGAAAACATAAGGATCCCTAGCTTCATGCCACATCTTTCTAGAGTTTATAGATATTAGCCCACTATCGTGATCTTCCTTTACATTATTCTGGTTGAAGGTGTCCCACCACATGCACCTAAAATTAAAATATTGGAACGAAGAGAAGTCCACTTGAATGATCTCTTGTATCTTTCTGATGTAACCTAACATCCCCTGTATTAGGTTTTGATCGTGGTGGCTAGCACAACTAGATTGGTCGAGCTCAACTTCTACTCCATAGTATTTTGTCATGCATCCATCATTGGCATCCTTTGTGGGAACAAATGCACCTATAAAATAGTGAAAAAACCATAGTGTCATGTGTCTAATAGCCTGAACATAAATAAAAATATAAAATATAGATGTTACAATTCAAAAGGTGAATTATGAAGTTAAAAATGTACATAAATATATTAGTTTTGAGTTGTTGCACCCAATCCCTATGTTTAGCGCATCCTCTTCATCATGCAGGTAATGAACAAGGGGTTAATCCAAGAAAGTTTAAGCCCTTGTATTGTACCAAGGTTAATCTAGAGAAATAAATAAGATAATGGTAAGGTACAAATTTCCTTTAACTCATATGGATAATCTAATGGATTATTTTAGTGGTGAAAATTTCTTTTGTAAAATATATTTGAAAAGTAGATATCACCAAATTAGGATGAGAGAGGATGATGAATGGAACACATGATTCAAAACCAATGATGATTTATATGAGTGGTTGGTTATGCCTTTTGTCTTGGCCAATGTACCTAGTACATTCATAAGACTCATGAATGAGGTCCTTAAGGATTTTATTGGGAAGTTTGTAATTGTATATTTGGATGAAATTCTTGTGTTTGGAAAAACTAGTGAAGAACATTTGAGGTTCTTGAAGTTGGTGTTGAAGAGGTTGCACTCGGAGAAACTCCTAATAAAATTTAAATAATGTCCCTTCATGAATATTGTTGGGTCCCTATAATACTAGTGATTACCCCATTACTATTGTACTTATATCCCTTATTAATATTGTTGTGCCCTATTGCCCCCATATTGTTATTATTATGCCCCATAGAATCCCTCTATTGTTATTTTTGTGGCTTTATATTATTATTGTTAGGTTGGCTGGGTTATATTGTGACTCCTTAGACTCCTATATAATAGAAAAGAGGTTTGTGCATTGTATCTATCCAAGAATTGTTCATTTATGTAATGTAAAGGAGGTTGCCCCCGCGAAGAGGCTGAATTCTAAGGCGTTGATCTATCTCTTCTATCTTTTCTTGAGCTGGTTTCATAACATTTGGTATCAGAGCTTTGGATTCTAGAGTTTCGCTGCTCTAAACAGGTCATCATGGCATTCTCGCTATAACTTTTTTTCTGCGACGTTTCAGAAGTTGAAAAAAAAACCATTTGAAAAGCCATCGTGCTAAACCTTGGATCCAAATTTCCAAGCATTTTGCGCTATATTTACGGAGATATGATCTAAGGAAGTTGGTCTTTTTGCAGACTCCTGAATTACATTCCAAACAGTTGACCTGGGGAAAATCGTCATAACTTTTTCTCTGAGGATTGGATTGAAATTTCATAAGAAGGCACAGAAAGAGGACAGACTGTAGTTTCTTCTATATATTTTTCAGATCTAAAGGTCGAAACAGTGACTCGTGGCACATCGTACAAGTTCGCTCTACTGAACTAGTCTATAATTAGGTCATTGTGGGAGATTTCGCCTAACTCTTCCTTCGAGAATCCAATTTGTATCAAACTGGTGGCATTGGAAAGAGGCTACAGAGGGCTATCACAGGTCGCAATTTCAGAATTGGATGTTCTGAAAGTACAGAGATATGTCAGAGGCAATATCGAGTTCCTACAAAGTGAAAAAAAAGGTGTGTAGATTCTCTTAAATTTTTGCTTAAGATTGGTTTGAAAATTTATTTTGAAGGAATTCAAAGGGCTAGTAGAGCATTATTATCTGTAACTGACGCCCCGAGGAAAGAAAATGCAAACACCTAGTAAGGAACCTGAAAGCTCTAGCATGATTCATGAAGAAGAGGAAGAAATGCTACATGATATATCAAAAATACAAGAACAAGTGCAACAATTGTCACGCCCACAAAAGTTAACAGAAGCTAAGATAAATGGCGTGGAAGCTAAAATGGATGGCATGGAAGCTAAGATGAATGACATGGAAGCTAAGATGGATAATTTGAAGATAGATTTGAACACAAATTTGAAGACAGGCATGGCAGATTTGAAGATAGATTTGACATATTTTCTACAAGAACTAGTTACTAATGGTGAAAAGGTAGTAAACGAAACTCATGATGTGAACAAAGGAAATGTTAGTCATGATATCATAGACTCTAATGTGGGATTGAAGACCCACCATATTCCAAAAATCGATATGAGGAAGTTTGATGGCAAGGATCCCACAACATGGATATTACAGATGGAGCAATTTTTGATCTCAATAATGTGCAAAACACACAAAAGGTATGTATTGCAACTTTATATTTGGAACCAAATTAGTTTGTATGGTATCAATGGATTTGCTCTAGTAAAAAATTTATCACTTGGGCAATTTTTATGGAAGAATTGATAGTACATTATGAGGATACAAAAAGCAACACTTTTTTTAGTCAATTGATAAGTCTCAAACAAAAGGGTTCAATAATGGTGCACAGTGAGGAGTTCCAAAAATTGAACATAAGGGTAAAATATATTCCAGAGGAGCATAGGATTCATGTGTTCATAGGGTCTTTAAAGGATAATATCCAACATGATGTTCACCTTTGGGAACCTGATTCATTAGAGAAGGCATTCAGGTTAGCAAAAAAAATGGAAAGCAAAATTATGGTAACCAGGAAGCATACCACTCACAACTATAAAGACAGAAGTATTGTTGCCCCTAGTCTTCCACAACCTATAAGGTTGAAACCACAACAATTGGAAGAAAAAGAGCAAAAGGGCTTTGTTACAGTTGTGATAGAAAATACACTAAAGGTCATAAGTGTGCTGAGAAGAAATTATTCTACATAGATTGTGAAGAGGAAGAAGAAAAGGAGCAAGAAAGGTCAAAAGAAGAGAATATACTCCAAGAACAAAGCCTAGATAAAGAAGAAATGAAACTGACCATATCTTGTAATGCATTGGCTGGAATTACCACTCCTCAAACCATCAAGATAGAAGGACAAATCAAGAAGAAAAAGGTAATAGTGTTGATTGATTCAGGGAGCACCCATAATTTTATTCATTGTAAGGTAGCAAAAGAATTGAATTGCTTCCTATGTCCAGCACCAGAATGTCAAGTGATGATTGCAAATGGAGGAACAATAAATTGCTCTGGAAAGTGCCATAATATCAAGCTATCCATGGGAGAATATGTATTGACTAGCCCAATGCTTTCCATTCCAATGGGAGGTGCTGATGTTGTATTAGGACTCCAATGGCTACAATCCTTGGGTACAATAGATTTAATTTTCAAGAACTTTTCATGAAATTTTCAGTGGAAGGAAAGGAAGTT
>APFE031296754.1:12333-26028 GCA_000404065.3 Pinus taeda | reverse complement strand
GGAGGAGGAGGTGACACCGCCTGCCCGGTCTACTGCCACCAGTAGAGGACGTGGTCTACCTCCTGTACCTCCTATTTCCAGTTCTTCAGCTAGTAGAGCACATTAGACTCCACTGCCCTCTCCACCAGCACAGACACCAGCATCTACATCAAGAGGGAAAGGGAAAGCTATTGCATTTTCTCGCAAGAGGGGCAGAGGAAATCAATAGGATTAGAGTCTAGACTTTCATTTTATTGTATATGACATTATGACATAATGAGATACTGATACATTATCATATTTTTTGTTGATATTTTGAGGCTGAGTTGGGACTCAGGAGTCAGGACTTACTATTCAGTTCATGATTCAATGTTATGTGTGATTTTAGCGCTAGAAATGATATTAAACATCTTATATATTAGTTTTTTTATCATATTTATGTGTCAATGTATTTATTTTATGTTCTAGATGGTTTAGATATTGAAAAAATTGAAAAAAAATGAAAAAAAATGAATATTTTTGTTCCAAACGCTTTTTTCCTGCTTTTTTCCGTTTTTTCCCCGATTTTTCCGATTTTTTCGTTTTTTTCCCCGCGCCGATTAAATCCCGCTCCCGCTTTTAACAACATTGGGTTGAACCGTGTGACTTTCTAGATGATTCACTCCTTATCTCAATTAATATTGATTAATTAACCATATTCTCAAAGTTTAGATTTAAGAAATATTTAAAAATCAGTTAATAATTTAATTGAGACACTTCTAGGCAAAATTTCCAGAAACGATTTCTGGGTTTTGGAGATCTCATGTATTCTAGCCTCTCCACAAAATTTCATGGCTAGAACACATTTGATGCTACAAAAACTAAAACTCCCTCTTAGTGAGAAATGTGTTCTAGTGCTACTGCACACCCTGTAGCAGCAGCTCGTTTTTGCCTCATCTCTTGTCACGTTGTTGATGTCTGATCATACTGCCCACCAACCACTGCGCAACTCTGATATACGCTGCATATGTGCTACTGGTGACCTTGCCATAATGCTACCAACACTGCATCTGCACTGCAAGTCCCTCTCATCTGTTGTTGTTGCAACTGCAACATCCAAAATAGCATGTCCCTGCTACTAAAACAAGTTCTCCAAGTTCTCAAAAATAGACAAACTTAGCTCTTCCTAGAGCTTTCGTGAGTATATCTACAACTTGCACTTCTGTGGGAACATACTGTAGCTGGATTGCTCCTTGCTCTACACAATCTTTGATGAAGTGACACCTAATATCGATGTTCTTTGACCTGTCATGAAACACTAGATTCTAAGAGAACTTTATGCAACTCTGATTATCACAGTGGACATTGGTCGCCTCAATCCTCTGCCTGAACAAGCTTACTAGCAACTTCAAAAGCCATATAACTTCGCACGTAGCTGTGTCGGCTTCCATATACTCTGCTTCTGTAGAGCTCAATGCTACTGACTTCTGCTTCCTACTACACCAAGAAACCATCCCTAATCCAACACTGAAGCAGTGCCCGGAGGTACTTCTTGTCCACTGAACTGCCTGCCCAATCTGCATTTATGTACCCACAAAGTCTAATGTCATCTTCTCGAGTATATTTCAACCCATATTCACCTATGTTACGAATGTACCTTAGAATATGCCTCGTCGCTGCCCAATGTACCCCCTTTTCGGTTTCACCTTGAATCGACTAAGGGTATTGACTGTGAAGCAAATATCTGGCCTAGTGTTGACTAGACACATGAGAGACTCAATGAATTGTCTATACAAGGTGGGTTCAACATCCTTGTCATCTAATGCGTCTATCTTCTTCCAGTTGGTAATCATGGGTGTAGAGATGGGTCTGGAATCCTGCATTCTTAACCTCTTCAGAATATCTGTAGTGTATCTTCCTTGTCCAATGAAGATCTCCCCATTCTTCTGCCACACTTCCAATCCTAGGAAATAGTGCATCAACCCCAAATCCTTCCTGTCAATTTTACTGCCAGGTTCCTCTTGCAATCCTCTATGAGCCCTGATGATCTTGTCAAGAATAGATCATCCACATACAAAACTAGAATGAGGGGCTCATCCTCCACAATCAAATAGTAAAGGTTGGGATCTGCATCACTCTTGATGAACCCCATTTGCTGCAAGTAGGTGTCAATTCTACCATACCATGCCCTCGGAGCCTGTTTGAGCCCATATAGAGCCTTCTTCAATTTGCACACGTGTGTCCCTTTCCTAGGTCTCAAAGCCCTCTAGTTGTTCTATGTACACTTCCTCCTCTATTATTCTGTTGTCGCACAAATTGTCACGACAACGCTCAGACCAGGGGTTGTCACTCTGATCCCCGATCTTTTCGTTTAAGCCTGTCTCCCGCGGCTAAGGGGGGTAGACCCTGTAAGGAGATGGACGACCAACTGTGAACCAGTTGGTTTAGGAGACACGAAAGAGAAAAGCACTAAATGGATTTGTTTAATTTGATGGACCAGTGCCTTATGGGTTTGATGCTAAAACGATCACTTAATAGATGTTTCAGAAATGTAAACTGTGCACAACAATCATTTATCATCAAATAACTTCGAATAAATGCAAGATATCCAGTAAATTCACAATGTTTTTAACGATGATCTGGCAATCTAAAAAAAATAAACTTCGAAAGATATAACCATGTAAATTTGCACATTAACCAGATATTATATTCAAGCATGCCAAATCACATAAAAGATAAACATTAATCCCACATCAAAATTTTTGCCTCAGCAAGAAAGATAGAACATGATGAGTTCCCGAGCTAAGACTTCATCTAGCAAAATATTTCCCAAAAATAAAATTTTAAATCTTAAAACTAAAACAAATTAAAAAAATATTTTAAAGCAAAAAGAAATTTTTATTGTCCTTTTTATATTTTAATAATTTTTTTTTATGAAATTTTAATTAATAAAATCCTAAGAAATTAAAACTAATTAAATAACTAAACCTAAAGCTTAAAAATTTAATAAAATTAAAACTATCCAAAACTAAAAAAATTAATTTCTAAACGACATTTAAAATCTAATATTAAAGTCTATTCTAAATGAAAGAAAGCTAATACAAAATATAACTAAAACTAAATAAAACTAAATCTAAACTAAAAAGGAGTCTATTAAAAATAAAAATGATGCCCCCTTTTCTTTTTATATATTTTTCATTTAAAAGAAAATTAAACCTAAACTAAATGATATCTGATCCTAGACTAAGCTATACGTTAGAAAGAAAAAAAAATGAAAATGTAACCTACGTGTAAAAAAACACTTAACAAAATACAATCACCATACGCTTCAAAACCTGAAAACGCACGTATGCCTTACTGCATTCACCTGAACCGTTATATATGAAAGAAAAATCGAACTGATGAAATGCTTCAAACTAGAAATCATAACTGGAATGACTGCGTACAAAGACCCTAGCTGCAAACACTACAGTCGAAGGCAAAATTAACGCTAACCCTGAAAATAAAAACCTACACATACATTCTCGTCAACGCACCAAAAAAAATTTACCTAGCCCGCATATACAAACGCCTTGCTTACTGTTTTACTGCGCAGGTGATGGAGAAAGCTTGACGGCAGCAAATTCGTTTTGCAGATGGAAAATCGAGCAGCGTATGATCATTTGTCTTTTGTAGGTGCACAGGTCGATAGCATAGGGAACAAGCTTAATGGGATGGAATGAATGAAGTATGGTGGACAGCTTTGAAGATTGGACCACACGTGTGATATATTGTTGCAGTTTTGATGTGTACGTAGACAGGCGGAATAGTGAATGCAGGTGCGTGGAGACTGTGGGATGAAGAGGCAGCACACAGATTTAGGGAGTTGCGTGGGTGCCCAAGATAGGGGCTACGTAAATGGTTTTGGTTTGAGGGACGCAGATGAGTGTGGCAGCGGGAGGATGGGCGTAAAAAAATCCACGTTTACTTTGCCTGGCGTATGGTGTTGAATGAGAACTGGACGTATGGAGAAAGAGAAACAATTTGCAGATGAATGCTGATGGAGGGAGCTGTATGAGATATAATGCGAAGTGGACAGATTGCTGAGTGGGCAGCAACATAGAGATGGATTGTTGGTTGGAGATGAAATCGCTGCAGATTCCTTTTAGATAGAATTTGAAAGCTCTGAACAGCAGACAGCACTGGTAAACCCTCAGATGCTTTAAGAACCCTGCAACCTGAAATGAAAAATTACCCAAAAATAATATGTGCATAAACAAAATCAAATCCCTAGATCAGCATTTACAACTTTTGACTCTTAAACAGCCAGATTTATCAATAATCAACAGTAATATGATCAAAATTCCAGATTTATTATGAAATACTTCAGAAATCTCTCATGCAAATCAGAAAATAAACTTAAATGATAAACCCAGGATCAAAACTAGCTGGGCTCTGCAAGAAAATGCTTGCGGGGGCTGGCTGGTTCAGCCGAGAACTTCCCCAAACACCCGCTGGTTACAAGGATTTCCTGCACAACTCACTTCAATCGTCAATAAAGAGAGAAAAAGCAGTACTAGATCTCAAAAAACAATGGAGATACCGGCCATTACTTCAGAAACCCTAATACCATTCAAACCCTAGCATGTGAACAAGATACCTATGCTCAACAATACTCTTCATTAAGCTGTTATTAATGGCTGAAAAATAAAATATGCAGAAAATGAAATGGCTCACAGCACTTCAAAAGAGTAACACCGGCAAGCTTTTGACCCCAAAGTCTTTCTTTATTACCACCAGAAAAGTTTACAAGAGAGCTTCTTCAGCACAAGGCTTAGATCAAAAAATGTGATCTCAAATGACCCCTAGCACCCTATTTAAAGGAAAAAATCCCAACGGCTAGTTTGAGTGATCTATGTCAAAACGATCTCGACCGTCGATGAGGATCAAGACATCTCTTAATCTCATCCGTCGAATTTTTAATGCATTAAAATTGAAATTCTCAAATATATATTTTTTTATTTTTTTTTTTATAATTTCCTTTTTTTTTATTCTTTTTATTTTAATTATTTTTTTTTTATGGATCATCAAACTTAGCCTTTGGAAAATTTTCCCTAGGACTTAGGACTTAAGACTCATGAGGGGATTAAAACATTTCCCAACCCTCAAGACACTTTACATCATGACTTTTACAACTTTACATCTCAAGGGGGAGAACCCATTTGACATAGACCCTCATAAACCACCCAGTACTGCGACCAAACATAATCTAGTAGATTAACACACTAGGATTCTCCTAAGACTAATGACAAAATTCACTCCGGCTTTGGGGTCAGGTTGAAGGAAAACTCTGCCGATCATGGATCGGTGAGACGAAAAACCTTCCGGAGTGCAAATTATCTCTAGAAAATTAGGTCCACCTAGGAAAATTACATACATGACTCAGTTCTGCTAAGATTATTTACAATTCAAATGCAGACTGCGTTTACAACTTAATATGATCAAGGTTGACGATGACTATCGAATGGCATGGACATGTCGATCAAGCGCTATCCCCTTTTTGCGAAGAAAAGGGGGTGTACTGTTATGGGTAGTTGACACGTAGCGGTCAACATCTAGCTCTACTTGGGGACACGTTGCTGCACTGTAGGAATGTGAGAATCCAAAATCTGCACCCACGCAACACACAACAGAAATATGTAGCGTCCATTCAAAAATCATCATATAACATTTAAGCACATGAAAGATAGAAGCTCTTCATTTATCAACTATCTAATAACATGAAAAGTAAATCTAAATCTAAAACAGAAACGAAATGCTGAAAATGACAAGGAGAAGGGTTTGAAATACAATACAAAGGATGCCCCATGGCATCAGATATCATCTTTGAAGAACAGCTTGAGCATTTGGCCATTCACAGGTAGATCAAGTGGTTCGCCATCCAATCTGCTCAAGTGGAATGAATTTGCTCCGGCTATGTCTCGAATGATGTACGGTCCAAGCCACAAACTGTCGAACTTCTTATGTTTTCCTGGTTTCTCATTTTTGCGGTCCCAAAGCAATACCATATCTCCCACCTGTAAAGATCTAGATCGAGAATATTTATCAAAGCTTTTCTTAATGTTAGATTGATTTTTACATATAGCATGAAAAGCTGTCCTACGAGCTTCATCTAACTCCATAATCTGATCTATCCTATTCTGAACAACATCTTTATCAGTAGAAAAATTTTGAAGGAGCTGATAAGCTAGCAACTTAAGGTGCACAGGTAAGGTTACATCTAAACTAACTCAAAGGGAGATTTACCAGTAGCTTTCTTCTTAGTGATTCTATCTGCCCATAAAGCATACTTGATTTTGCTATCCCATGATCTCTTATTATCTCCTACTTTCTTCTTGATAATGGCTATGAGATTCTTGTTACTTGATTCAGCCAGACCATTACCCTGAGGATAGTAATTTGACGAATGAGATAAGACAATACCATACTTGAAACAAAAAGATGAAAACTCTGAGGAACTAAAAGCTTTGGCATTGTCAATAGTGATATTAGCAGGGACACCAAATCTAGTAATGATGTTATTTTCAATGAACTCCATAATAACCTTTTCAGTGGCATTCTTAGCAGGAATGGCCTCAACCCATTTAGTGAAATAATCTGTAGCAGTCAAAATCCATGAGTAGCCATTGCTAGAATTTTCACGGAACTTCCCTATGAAGTCCAGACCCCAATGCTGAAAAGGTGCCTCTACAATGACAGGTTGTAGGGGCAGGGCAGCAAGCTTCTGTTTCCCAATGAATAGTTGGCAGGCTTGACAATTTCTAACGAACCTATACACATCAGAAAAAATTGATGGCCAATAATAACTAGCTCTCAAGTTTTTGTAGGCGGTAGTTCTAGCAGCATAATGACCACCACAAAATCCTGAATGAAACTCAGAGATTAATTTCTTGGACTCAATGTCATCAACACACCTAAGCACTATGCCCTCAGGATTCCGCCATCCAAGGCCATCCTTCATAAGGCAATACTTAGTGTCTTTCAATCTAAGAGCCCTTCTCTTATGAGCAACTAAATGGTTAGGACATGCAAGATTCGTCAAGTAATAAACTATGTCCTTATACCACTCATGCTCTCCTAATCTTTGCAACTCAGGCAAAGATAGATTGCTAACACAAAACAAACCAAGGGTCTTTTCATTACTTTCAGTCAACATCTGAGCCAAACCTTGGCCTTTAACTAGCTTAGTGGGTCTGATCTCTAAATCATATTCTTGTATCTTAGTAACCCACCTAGCACGAGTCCCTAAACAATCAGTTTGAGTTAAGATATCTTTGATAGCAGAATGTGGGATGAAAGCAATGATTTTAGAATATCCCACATAAGTTTTGAAGTGTTTTAGAGACTTGACCAAGGCATAACCCTGCTTTTCCATGGTATTGTACTTCAATTCAGAATTTTGAAGTGCTCTACTCATGAAAGCAATGGGCTGCTCGTGACCATCTTTATTCTTTTGAAGTAGGACACCAACAATGGTATCTTCGGAAGCGAAAGAAAAGATCATGAAATCCTTGGAGTAATCGGGACTAACTAAGACAGGAGCTCTTGCAATAGCACATTTGATTTCTTGAAAAGCCCTTTTGCCGTCTTCTTGCCAAACAAATTTTGCATCCTTTTTTAGAAGGCTTTGAATAGGCTTAGCTATTTCTGCATAATTTGGAATAAATCTTCTAATGAAATTTATCTTTCCAAGGAAAGATTGAAGGGTTTTGAGATTATGAGGAAGGGGAATCCTTTGAATTGCTTCAATTCTTTCAGGATCGATCTTGATTCCATCCTTAGAGATGATATGGCCCAATAATTTCCATTCAGTTACTCCAAAAATAGATTTAGCTGGATTCAAAGAAATCCCATATTCTCTACATCTATCGAAAACCTGCCTAAGATGATATATATGACCGATACCGTCTTTAGAGAAAACAGTAAGATCATCTTGATAAATCTCAATAAATTTCTCGATTAATCCCTTGAAGGCATAATCCATTGCCCTTTGGAATGTAGCCCCAACGTTTATTAATCCAAACGGCATTCTGATGTATTCAAAGGTACCCCATGGTGTGGTGAATGTGGTTTTATGACGATCTTCCTTCTTAACCCATACCTGATTGTACCCGGAAAAACCATCTAGCAACGACATCATTCCAGAAACGGTTACTCTTTGCAACAAAGTTTCCATGTTTGGCATAGGGTTATTGTCCTTCTTGCATGCTAGATTAAGGTTTCGGAAATCGACACAAAGCCTTATCATACCATTTTTTTTCCTAACAATCACCAAATTTGAACACCATGTTGAATGCCTAGTTTGAGCGATAATTCCTGCTACAAGCATTTTCGCAAGCTCTTTCTGAACTAACGAGGCCAATTTAGGATTAATTTGCCTAAGTTTCTGGCGAAAGGATTTAGCATTTTCATCTTTCAAGGGGGATAGTATGTTCCCTGACATCTTCCCTATAGCCCTTTAATTCATCATAAGAAAAGGCTAAAACATCTCGATATTCGCGAAGTAAATTAGTTAACTTTTTCCTTTCCTCCACACTAGTACCTTTACCGATTATAACAATTTTTGGGTTTTCAGAGGTACCAATGTTTATTTCGAGATATTCGCCTGGGTCCATCTTATTTTCTTCTCTCAACTTCGTGGCATCATGCCGATCAAAATGTTGCTCTAAGGCAACTACATTCCTCGGAGTAGGATTTATGATATGCTCATGATTTAGAGATCCATCCTCCTCAGAATCTATCCGGAAACCTTCAAACTCATCCAAACTGTTAAGAAAACGAATGACTTTCTTTTCATCATTGAAAACCTGCCAATGCTCTGAGTTATCTGGAACAGATGGTCTAAATATTACTTCCATTTTGATCTTATCTTTAATTAGCTCATCAAATAACTGGAAAGTAGTAGCAGCGACAGCAAGTTCATCTGCCAAACTATTTTGCTCTCTCGGAATTGCTTCGAGGTCAAGGGCATCAAAGTGCTCCATAGTATCCCACACAGCATTTCGATAATTCCTTAGTCTTTGATTTTTGCATGTAAATTTGTTTTTAAGCTGCATGATAACTAAATCAGAATCCCCCTTAATGCTAAGCAACTTAATCTTCAAAGATTTTGCCAATTCAAGACCCAACAATATAGCCTCATACTCGGTGACATTGTTGGTTGCTTCAAATTCTAATCGATAGGCAAACTTGAAAATGTGATCAAGGGGAGATTTAAGCACTATTCCAACACCTTTTCCATGCCTAGATGCTGCACCATCGAAGTACATGTACCAAACTTTATCCTTGAGGTCCTTAATCTTATCATCGGGAGGAATTATGAAGTTAGACATGATGGCATAGTTCCCAATGTCAGATTGCTCTTCGATTATCTCGTTGTGAGGCCTCTTAGGATCCTCGACATGAAATTTTCTTTTGGGCTCTCTATTTAGTTTTATAAAACCATCACCCCTAGGAGAAGGAATCATAGCATATGACCAATTCATTCGAATGCTTCCTCCTAGATCAGAGGCCCACTTTCTGGATAACAGCATACCCCAGGCATCAGGCACATCCACAACAACAATATCCATGACAATCATGATGTCTGAGTAGACTGATAAATGAACTTGCAAATCTTTGATTAAACCATGCACTTTAATTTTCTTAGAATCCATGGCACATATGTTATAGTAAGGTCTAGAAACTCTTAAGTCAAGTTGTTCCATGACCCTTTTAGTCATTACACAAGCTGATGCACCAGAATCCAACATGCAATTATTCAACTTATACCCATTAACTAACAAGGTGATAAAGAAAGGCTGGTGATCTTTGTTATCAGCATCTAAGCTTTGTAAGTATATGGGAGCATCATGATAGTCAACTTCCCGAGTCTTCTGTTGAGAAGTATTTACTTGAGGAGCTTGAATAGCTTTTAACAACTTGTCTCTTTGGGAAGGGATTTTAGCAATCTTGGAGACAGGAACCCAGATTTTGGCATGGTTAAACCAGCTTCCCAAATCGACATCTAATCCAGAGTTTTCACCAGGGAAAAAAGTTCGAGGGGGGAATTTGATTCTTGCTTTGATCTTTATCCCTTCTATGATAGGTCAAACCCTTATCTCTAGCAATTCCATGATTTGCTCAAGATAGGGTTTTTCACCATATAACCTACCCAAAATGTCATCTTCATTTTCAAGGTTATTTATACTAAAAGTTGATGAAGGATCATAACTTCACGACTCTTTTCCTTGACCTCCATCCAATCATTCATAGACAAAGGAAACTTGCTACCTACTACATTTATTTGATCACTTGTTCCAAACATTCCATTATCTAAAATTCTTCTAACGATGGGACAAGTGGCCTCTTCATGAAGAGCATCACAAACCCGACAGTAAGGAGGAGCATTATCAACCAAATTAGCTAGTGGATTAGGAGGTCTCTGCTCACTAGATTGACCCTTCCTTTGCCAATTGTTATTTCTATTATTATTATTTCGAGGCTGGAAATTTTGCATTTGCGTTCTTTCCATTTGGACCAACCTATTCTGTAAAGTGGCTATTTCCTTAGTATGATTAGTTCCATGGTTTCATCTTTTGAAGCAATTAGAACAAGTTCACTTTCAGGTCTTGAACTGCTTTCCTTTAGGTTCTTTTTTTTGGTGTGCAGCTCTGTCGAAACTGGGATCTCATATTTTTCAGATTTGCCTTGTCCTTTTCAAGTCTATAGCTAGGCTTGGGGCAATCCCTATAATCATTAAGTCTAGCACGCCTTAACTCATAAGATGGCTCAGGACTAAAGGCATCGATGTAAAAGTCTCGAAGAGACTTGTCAGTAGGTTTATAATCTTGAGGTAATTCTTTAATAATGTCATTAAACCTTTTCTTAAATTCCTCAGTAGTTTCGTCTTCTCTCTTTTTTATTATGCTGATAGCTTTTACAAGGTGTCTTCCCTCTCGTTTGTCCCCATATTTTTCTTTAAAGGAATTAACAATCGATTGTAAGGAATCAAATGAATTTTGAGACTTTTCCGTAAACCAATCTAGAGCGTCACCCTCCAAAGTTAGAACAGAAAGGGTCATTTTAACATCTTCATGATTAAAATCAGCAGATCTTGCATATTTCCCCAACCATGAACTAAAAGCTTTCAGATGCGAATTGGCACTGATTGCGTTGTCTCCCTGAAAGATAGGCAATTTATCCATTCCATGTTTTGGAGTATCATTGGGATAACCTAGAATATTAGCAAAGTTACATGGGGAGAAGATGTCCATGATGTCGTGCTCAACTGGATGAGTAAAAAGCAGATGGATATCAGAGAGGGCTTCTTGTCCGAGATTAACAAGAAGTGTACGAGAAGAGAGTTTGTGTAATCGTACTTTGACGGCCCTTTCAGGATCAGGAGCAGGATTGCACAGACTACTAGTATACACCCTTGAAGATAATATATGAGGTGGAGTTGTCACCTGGACAGGAAGTGAAACATGGTAAATCTTGGAAGGAAAGGACCAAGGATAGAAAAACTTTGTCCCCGGCAACGGCACCAAAAAATGTTGTCGCACAGATTGTCACGACAACGCTCAGACCGGGGGCTATCACTCTGATCCCCGATCTCTCCATTTAAGCCTATCTCCCGCGGCTAAGGGGGGTAGACCCTATAAGGAGATGGACGACCAACTGTGAACCAGTTGGTTTGGGAGACACGAAAGAGAAAAGCACTAAATGGATTTGTTTAATTTGATGGACCAGTGCCTTATGGGTTTGATGCTAAAATGATCACTTAATAGATGTTGCAGAAATGTAAACTGTGCACAGCAATCATTTATCATCAAATAACTTTGAATAAATGCAAGATATCCAGTAAATTCACAATGTATTTAACGATGATCTGGCAATCTAAAAAAAATAAACTCCGAAAGATATAACCATGTAAATTTGCACATTAACCAAATATTATATTCAAGCATGCCAAATCATATAAATGATAAACATTAATCCCACATCAAAATTTTTGCCTCAGCAAGAAAGATAGAACATGATGAGTTCCCGAGCTAAGACTTCATCTGGCAAAATATTTCCCAAAAATAAATATTTTTTGTGTTTTTCAGATAAAATAAAATTTTAAAATCTAAACTAAAACAAAAATTAAAATTTAATTTAAATCCTAAAGAAATTTTTATTGTCTTTTTATATTTTTATATTTTATTATTATTTTTTTTATGATTTTATTAATAAAATCTAAGAAAGTTAAAACTATTTAAACTAAACCTAAAGCTTAAAAATTAATAAAATTAAAACTATCAAACTAAAAAATTTATTTCCTAAACTAACAACTATTAAAATTTCGAACCACGGACAAGATTGCTCGGATCCTTAAGAGTTTCGATGTTCCCTCGACCTTCAGGCCCCTCAACACCATCCGAAACTCCCTCCGATCGGTGAAGGATCCCGTGAACCCTAAGGATATGAAGGGTGTTTATTTGATCCCATGTTCTTGTGGGACACCCTATATAGGGGAAACGGGGCGCTCCATCCAGCAGAGGATTAACGAACATGTGGCCAACCTGAAACATGGTAGAACCAAGTCTTCAGCGTTAGCAGAACATGTAGATAAGACCAAGCATCAGGTCTGTATTGAGGAGGCCAAAGTCGTGGCCAAGGTTGCTCAGTTCCATCGTCGTAAATTCAGGGAAGCCATTGAAATCGAAAGAAAGCCTATTAATCTCAACAGAGATGATGGCTGGAAGATCAGTAGATCTTGGTCCCTGGCCTTTCGTCCTAGTTTCCTTCTTTGTTTCCGTTTCAGTCTCATTCCTGTCTTCCCCTTTCTGTCGTGATCTGGGTGTTCTTATTAAATATTTTGATGGTTTTATTTATGTATTTATTTGTTTATATTTTACTATTATTATTTTTTATCACATACAGGTTATTCATATCATTTATTATGTATTTTTGATTTGTAGTGCTTTGGTTCATTTTATTTCAATATGTAATTTACTCTTTTATTAATTTAATAGTTAATTACTATGTATTTTTTCTAGCATTGTGGCGATGTTCTGTTTATTTTTATTATTAATGATTACTTTTTGGTTTACATTATTTTTATATATCATATATATATAATTATTATTTATTTACCTTATTCCTTGTTTATAATAGTAAATATTAAGGGATTATTAAGTATAATGATTATATTATGTATACATTGTTAGTACGAAATATGAACTTATTTAGTATTCATTTATTATCATTATATTTTAATATGTAGTGGGTTCTTATTTACCTATTTATTTATTTATTTACTATACTTTATATTGTTATTATACATTGGTATATATTAATATTCTATCTCTCTGATATTCGAACTCCTTTCTCCGTTTTTTCATATTAACTATTTTTATTGACTTTTCTCCTTTGATTGTAGTTATATTTGTATAATTAAGTATTGTATTAAAATCATTTTTAAACTAACCTTAGGTAATTATGGGACTTATTTACCCATTTTATCTTTGTTCCAAAAGGATAATAATCAATATGAGGGTTAAAGGTGTTTTATATATAATTATTTTTTATGAACTTAAATAAATAAACTTTCCTATTACTAATTAATCTAATTAGGACATATATATTATATATAAATGAATAAATGATTTATATATTATTATTTAAATAAATAAATTAATTAATTCTCAGAACTAACCATGAATTTACATATTT
>APFE031296754.1:0-12018 GCA_000404065.3 Pinus taeda | reverse complement strand
TAAAATATTAATAATAACAATAATAACAATAATAATATTTAATTAATTTTGACCTGGGTCATTTAGTCAAAATTAGCTGTTAAATTAGCCGTTGGAATCTCTGGTCTGACTATTTAACATGTTGAGTTGGATCTGTTTCTTCAACTTGTCCTGAAGATGAACCACATTGGTTGGTTCGAAACGCGTCGGCAAATGTCTTACCTAATGTGATTTACGCCGAAATCTTCTTATAAATATGATGGATCACAGAAGCC
Organism: Pinus taeda; assembly: GCA_000404065.3. Lineage (NCBI taxonomy): Eukaryota > Viridiplantae > Streptophyta > Pinopsida > Pinales > Pinaceae > Pinus > Pinus taeda. The sequence continues at coordinate 11,764 of APFE031296754.1, read as the reverse complement.
TCAATTCTACAACTATTAAAATCTAATATTAAAGTCTATTCTAAATGAAAGAAAGCTAATACAAAATATAACTAAAACTAAATAAAACTATAAATAAAACTAAATCTAAACTAAAAAGGAGTCTATTAAAAATAAAAATGATGCCCCCTTTTCTTTTTATATATTTTTCATTTAAAAGAAAATTAAACCTAAACTAAATGATATTTGATCCTAGACTAAGCTATACGTTAGAAAGAAAAAAAAATGAAAATGTAACCTATGCATAAAAAAACACTTAACAAAATACAATCACCATACGCTTCAAAACCTGAAAATGCACGTATGCCTTACTGCGTTCACCTGAACCGTTATATATGAAAGGAAAATCGAATTGATGAAATGCTTCAAACTAGAAATCAGAACTGGAACAACTGCGTACAAAGACCCTAGCCACAAACGCTACGGTCGAAGGCAAAATTAACGCTGACCCTGAAAGTAAAAACCTACGCATACATTCTCGTCCACGCACCAAAAATAATTTACCTGGCCTGCATATACAAACGCCTTGCTTACTGTTTTACTGCGCAGGTGATGGAGAAAGCTTGATGGCAGCAAATTCGTTTTGCAGATGGAAAATCGAGCAGCGTATGATCATTTGTCTTTTGTAGGTGCACAGGTCGACATCATAGGGAACAAGCTTAACGGGATGGAATGAATGAAATATGGCGGAGAGCATTGAAGATTGGACCACACGTGTGATATATTGTTGCAGTTTTGATGTGCAGGTAGATAGGCGGAATAGTGAATGCAAGTGCGTGGAGACTGTGTGATGAAGAGGCAGCACACAGATTTAGGGAGTTGTGTGGGTGCCCAAGACAGGGGCTGCGTAAATGGTTTTGGTTTGAGGGACGCAGATGAGTGTGGCAGCGGGAGGATGGGCGTCAAAAAATTTGCCTGGCGTATGGTGTTGAATGAGAGCTGGACGTATGGAGAAAGAGCAACAATTTGCAGATGAATGCAAATGGAGGGAGCTGTATGAGATATAATGCGAAGTGGACAGATTGTTGAGCGGGCAGCAATGTAGAGATGGATTGATGGCTGGAGATGAAATCGTTGCAGATTCCTTTTAAATAGAATTTGAAAGCTCTGAATAGCAGACAACACTGATAAACCCTCGGATGCTTCAGGAACCCTGCAACCTGAAATGAAAAATTACCCAAAAATAATATGTGCATAAACAAAATCAAAACCCTAGATCAGCATTTACAACTTTTGACTCTTAAACAACCAGATTTATCAATAATCAGCAGTAATATGATCAAAATTCCATATTTATTATAAAATACTTCAGAAATCTCTCATGCAAATCAAAAAATAAACTTAAATGATAAACTGAGGATCAAAACTAGCTGGGCTCTGCAAGAAAATGCTTGTGGGGGCTGGCTGGTTCAGCCGAGAACTTCCCCAAACACCTGCTGGTTTCAAGGGTTTCCTGCACAACTCACTTCAACCGTTAATAAAGAGAGAAAAAGCAATACTAGATCTCAAAAAACAATGGAGATACCTGCCATTACTTCAGAAACCCTAATACCATTCAAACCATGGCATGTGAACAAGATACCTATGCTCAACAATACTCTTCATTAAGCTGTTATTAATGGCTGAAAAATAAAATATGCAGAAAATGAAATGGCTCACAGCACTTCAAAAGAGTAACACCAGCAAGCTTTTGACCCCAAAGTCTTTCTTTATTACCACCAGAAAAGTTTACAAGAGAGCTTCTTCAGCAGAAGACTTAGATCAAAAAAATGTGATCTCAAATGACCCCTAGCACCCTATTTAAAGGAATAAATCCCAACGGCTAGTTTGAGTGATCCATGTCAAAACGATCTCGACCGTCGATGAGGATCAAGACATCTCTTAATCTCATCCGTCGAATTTTTAATGCATTAAAAATTTGAAATTCTCAAAATATTATTATTTTTTAATTTTTTTAATTTTTTATAATTATTTTTAATTTTTTATTATTTTTATAATTTTTATTTTTTTATCTTATTTTGATTATTTTATATGGATCATCAAACTTAGCATTTGGAAAAATTTCCCTAGGACCTAGGACTTAAGACTCATGAGGGGATTAAAAGATTTCCCAACCCTCAAGACACTTTACATCATGACTTTTACAACTTTACATCTCAAGGGGGAGAACCCATTTGACATAGACCCTCATAAACCACCCAGTACTGCGACCAAACATAATCTAGCAGATTAACACACTAGGATTCTCCTAAGACTCTAATGACAAAATTCACTCCGGCTTTGGGGCCAGGTTGAAGGAAAACTCTACCAATCATGGATCGGTGAGACGAAAAACCTTCCGGAGTGCAGATTATCACTAGAAAATTAGGTCCACCTAGGAAAATTACATACATGACTCAGTTCTGCTAAGATTATTTACAATTCAAAATGCAGACTGGGTTTACAACTTAATATGATCAAGGTTGACGATGATTGTCGAATGGCACAGACATGTCGATCAAGCGCTATCCCCTTTTTGCGAAGAAAAGGGCGTGTACTGCTATGGGTAGTTGACACGCAGCGGTCAACACATTCCATTCAGTTGTCTTGACGTCCATCTGGTGAATCTGCCATCCCATTCGAGTTGTTAGAGATATAACTGACCAGATAGAAGTGTATCTGGGAACTAGGGCAAACGCTTGCTCATAATCTATCTCTTCCTTTTGTGCATTACACCTTTGCCACAAACCTAACCTTGTACATTTCTACATTGTCATCTACAGCATATTGTATCTTATAGATCCACCTCAAACCTACAATTGATCTGTCTTTTGGCCTTGGCACTACCTCCCAAACATCATTCCTCATAATAGAGCTATAGTCTTCTACCATGTCATCTATCCACACCTGATGTTGTGTGGCCTCCTGAAAGCTGGAAGGTTTTGCAACCTGAGCTACCAATGCTTGGTACCTGTCAGGTTGTCTACATTGTCTCTTGCTTGTCCTAGGAGTTCCAATAAACTCCTCTACATCTCTTAATGTCTGACGAAGCTCTTTGCTGGCTTGACCACTAGTCATGGGAGGTTTTGCCAGCACCTCCTCATCCTGTCTCTGTTGCTCCATTTGTTGAGAACTACCCAGATTTCTTGCACTTGAAGAAATACTGGAACTAGTCACAGTACATGACCCGTGTCACTGTCCCGCTGGCTGCCCCTGCTACTGGACTAAAGGAGCGTTGGTTGGCTAGTTCTGATCACCTGCAAGGATCTCACAAGACCTCCTAAAAGCTCGGTCCTCCATGAACTTCAAGTCTCGCCTAACTACTATCTTCCTATTGCTAGGAATATAGATTTTGAATGCCTTTGAGTTTTCACTATACCCAACGAAGAACCTCTTCTCTGCAGTCTTATCCAATTTGGTCCCTTTATCTTTTGGCATGTGACAATAAGAAACGCTGCCAAAAATTCTGAGGTGGCTGACTTATGGCTTCTTCTCTGTGAAGACTCCTAGCATTTTCTTCCCCAATGCTCTATGAGGAGTCTTGTTCTAAATATACATTGTCATGTTACATGCTTTTGCCCATAGAAATATGGGTAGATCCTGGCCATATAACATAGCCTTTGCAGCTCCAACAATGGTTCTGTTTTTCCTCTTCGCTACACCATTCTGTTGTGGATTACATGGAGTTTTCCATTCTCTCTTGATGTCTCCCTTCGCACAGAAATTTGTGAAGTCTTTATCAATATATTCTCCACCATTATCTGAGTGAAGCACCTTGATCTTCTTCCCTGTCGCATTCTCCACGAGAGCTTTAAACTCCTTGAAATGATCGAAGACTTCATCATTGGTCTTCAAGAAGTAGATCCAGGTTTCCCTAGAATGATCATCAATAAAGGTGACGAAATATTCGACACCGTTGAGAGCTCTAGTGGACATCAAGCCACAAATATCTGTGTATAAGTCCCAACGTGCCATTAGCTCTCCTGTCACTTCTTGAAAATGTCGCCTTAGCATACTTCCCAAGTACACATCCTCTGCACATCATCGTGTTTAGTTCCAAGTTCAAAAACCCCTATTATGGTTTCTTTGAGTATCCTAAGTGCTCCATGGTGTAGATGTCCCATTCTCCTATGCCATAATTCATTCAACTCCTTCCCACAGCTACTGTTACTGCCTATCAGTGCCATTGGAGAATCGATTTGTAACTGGTACACACTGTTACTTCGAACTCTAATTTGTCTTACCTTTTTCCAACTCGGATGTTTGCCATACACCTTCTTCCCCACGAAGTGAATATCATATCTCTTATCCTATAACTAGGATACTTAAATTAGGTTCATACCCAATCCTGACACATGTAATACATCTGAAGCGTTAGTGCTTTTGTCCTGACTCCCCTTGAAAATCTATGGTACCTCTCCCTACTAGAGTACATTTCGTTTTGTTTCCCATAGTAATCTGGAAATCCATATGCTCCTCTTTGTAGCTAGAAAAATATTCTCTAACCCTTGTCATGTGAACTGATGCTCCACTATTTATAAACCAGACTCCCTGTGAAGCTGATCCCGCTAAGCAAGCAAATTCGTCTTCCAGAATTTGAAGTCTCCTGAATGTTACATCTGTCCATGGCTATACTTGAACAAATTTAGTATGTTATTCCTCCTTTCCTCCCAACGCAGATTCTGCTCTACAACATGCAGCAAAAACTCTCTATGCCCAACCAGGATTCTATTCACATCGAAAATGAGTCGCAACTGCTCCCTCTAACTGCTGGAATCACTAATCTAGTCAATTTGCTTTATCTTGCCTCCTTTCAAATGAAAAATTGAACTGCTGCCCTAGCAACTTGAACTACCTGGTCTGGGCTCTACGCAGTTCCTTTGGGAATCTCGGTCTGCTGCTCTCTCTGAACAACAAAATTCCTTTCTCTGCTTCTGAGCTTCCTGAGTGATCAATTATGATTTAATACCATGTGAAAATTTTATCTATTGCAACTAGTAGAAATTATTCTTCTAACTCAAAAATTAATTATGCAGTTTATTTGCTACGAAAAATAATGAATAAAATCACACTTGCAATTTTCACCATAAAAATACTGCGGAAAAATAAAATACTGGAAACTGAGAAATTCTAGTGCACAAAATAAATTTGACACAGTTTTTTTTGGACAATTGTCCCAAAAAAAAAACAACTTGGGAAAACTGATGCAGCAGATGAGGGTTTTATTATTAATATTCAACAACAATTCTGAGTACAATAATTTAGATGCCGAGATGGCAATCTAATCCGAAGAAAATACTGGCAAAAAATATTGTGAGAAATTTCTCTCACCCCACAGATAATTTTTGCCTCCAAAATAGCTTCCCTAAACTCTACTTTGAGCTGCTTGCATCACCCTCTATGCAGAGCCTACACTGGCCCTCTGAAGATTTTGGCCTTCATTCCTTCAACTCTTCCTAGAACTAAAAAACTTCCTCCAAGAATGTTACTACTCTCCTCTTCCACCTACTACTCACCCTTTGGCTCTATCTTCTCTGCTGAGTTGCTGCTATTAAGAAAATCAAACTGTCTGGGCAACTGAGTATCTGCACTGGATGATCTCCATCACCACATCGATTTTCTTTTATAATCCACTGTTGGAGCACCAACGACCAAGATTAAAATTTAATCAATGGCTAGGATTTCTGGGTCAATCCGTGTGAGTCTCTAGATGATTCACGCCTTATCTCAATTAATACTAATTAATTAACCATATTCTCTAAGTTTAGACTTAGGAAATATTTAAAAATCAGTTAATAATCTAATTGAGACACTTCTAGGCGGAATTTCCAGAAACGATTTCTAAGTTTTGGAGATCTCATGTATTCACAATGGATACTGGTCGCCTCCATCCTCTACCTGAACAAGCTTACTAGCAACTTCAAAAGCCATATAACTTCGCACGTAGTTGTGCTAGCTTCCATATACTCTGCTTCTGTAGAGCTCAATGCTACTGACTTCTGCTTTCTGCTACACCAAGAAACCATCCCTAATCCAACACTGAAGCAGTGCCTGGAGGTACTTTTCTTGTCCACTGAACTGCCCGCCCAAGCCACATCTATGTATCCATAATGTCTGATGTCATCTTCTCGAGTATATTTCAACCCATACTCACCTATGCCGTGAATGTACCTCAGAATATGCCTCGTCGCTGCCCAATGTACCCTTTTCGGTTTCACCTTGAACTGACTAAGGGTATTGACTGTGAAGCAAATATTTGGCCTAGTGTTGACCAGATACATGAGAGACTCAATGAGATGTCTATACAAGGTGGGTTCGACATCCTTGTCATCTAATGTGTCTATCTTTTTCCAATTGGTAATCATGGGTGTAGACATGGGTCTGCAATCCTTCATTCTTAACCTTTTTAGAATATCTATAGCATATCTTCCTTACCCAATGAAGATCTCCCCATTTTTCTACCACATTTCCAATCCTAGGAAATAGTGCATCAACCCTAAATCCTTCCTGTCAATTTTGCTGCCAGATTCCTCTTGCAATCCTCTATGAGCCCTGATGATCTTGTCAAGAATAGATCATCCACATACAAAACTAGAATGAGGGGCTCATCCTCCACCATCAAATAGTAAAGGTTGGGATCTGCATCACTCTTGACGAACCCCATCTGCTGCAAGTAGGTGTCAATTCTACCATACCATGCCCTCGGAGCCTGCTTGAGCCCATATAGAGCCTTCTTCAATTTGCACACGTGTGTGCCTTTCCTAAGTCTCAAAGCCCTCGGCTATTCTATGTACATTTCCTCCTCTATCACTCCATTCAAGAAGGTTGTCTTGACGTCCATCTAGTGAATTTGCCATCCCATCTGAGTTGTTAGAGATATAACTAACCAGATAGAAGTTTATTTGGCAACTGGGGCAAATGTTTGCTCATAATCTATCTCTTCCTTTTGTGCATACCCCTTTGCCACAAACCTATCCTTGTACTTTTCTACATTGTCATCTGCAACATATTTTATCTTATAGATCCACCTCAAGCCTACAATTGATCTGTGTTTTGGCCTTGGCACTACCTCCCAAACATCATTCGTCATGATAGAGCTATAGTCTTCTACCATGTCATTTATCCGCACCTGATGTTGTGCGGCCTCCTGAAAGCTGGAAGGTTTTGCAACCTGAGCTACCAACGCTTGGTACCTATCAGGTTGTCTATATTGTCTCTTGCTCGTGCTAGGAGTTCCAATAAACTCCTCCACATCTCTTAATGTCTGACAAAGCTCTCTGCTGGCTTGACCACTAGTCGTGGGAGGTTCTACCAGCAACTCCTCATCCCGTCTCTGCTACTCCATTTGTTGAGAACTGCCCTGATTTCTTGCACTTGAAGAAATACTGGTACTGGTCACAGTACTTGACCCGTGTGACTGTCCCCCTACCTGTCCCACTAGTTGCCCCTGCTGCTAGACTAAAGGAGCTTTGGTTGACTGGTTCTGATCACCTACAAGGATTTCACGAGACCTCCTGAAAGCTCGGTCCTCCATGAACTTCAAATCTCGCCTAACTACTATCTTCCTATAAATAGGAATATAAATTTTGAATGCCTTTGAGTTTTCACTATACCCAATGAAGAACCTCTTCTCTGCAGTCTGATCCAGTTTGGTCCTTTTATCTTTTGGCATGTGACAATAAGAAACGCTGCCAAAAATTTTGAGGTGGCTGACTTCTGGCTTCTTCTCTGTGAAGACTCCTAGCATTTTCTTCCCCAATGCTCTATGAGGAGTCCTGTTCTGAATATACATTGTCGTTTTACATGCTTTTGCCCATAGAAATATGGGTAGATCCTAGTCATATAACATAGCCTTTGCAGCTCCAACAATGGTTCTGTTTTTCCTCTTCGCTACAACATTCTATTGTAGATTATATGGAGTTTTCCATTCTCTCTTGATGTCTTTCTTCGCATAGAAATTTGTGAAATCTTTATCAATATATACTCCACCATTATCTGAGTGAAGCACCTTGATCTTCTTCCCTGTCGCATTCTCCACGAGAGCTTTAAACTCTTTGAAATGATCGAAGACTTCATCCTTGGTCTTCAAGAAGTAGATCCAAGTTTCCCTGGAATGATCATCAATAAAGGTGACGAAATATTCGACACTGCTGAGAGCTCTAGCGGACATCAGGCCACAAATATTTGTGTATAAGTCCCAACGCGCCATTAGCTCTGCTATCACTTCTTGAAAATGTCACCTTAGCATACTTCCCAATTACACATCCTCTACACACATCATCATGTTTAGTTCCAAGTTCAAAAACCCCTATTACGGTTTCTTTGAGCATCCTAAGTGCTCCATGGTGTAGATGTCCCATTCTCCTGTGCCATAATTCATTCAGCTCCTTCCCACTGCTACTGTTACTGCCTATCAGTGCCATTGGAGAATCGATTTGTAACCGGTACAACCTGTTACTTCGAACTCTAATTTGTCTTACCTTTTTCCAACTCGGATGTTTGCCATACACCTTCTTCCCCACAAAGTGAATATCATATCACTTATCCTGTAACTAGGATACTTAAATTAGGTTCATACCCAATCCTGACACATGGAATACATCTGAAGCGTTAGTGCTTTCTGCTGACTCCCCCTGAAAATCCTTGGTACCTCTCCCTACTAGAGTACATTTCGTTTTGTTTCCCATAGTAATCTGGAAATCCATATGCTCCTCTTTGTAGCTAGAAAAATATTGTCTAACCCCTGTCATATGAACTGATGCTCCACTATTTATATACCAGACTCCCTGTGAAGTTGATCCTACTAAGCAAGCAAATTCGTCTTCCAGAATTTGAGGTCTCCTAAATGTTACATCTGTCCATGGCTATACTTGAACAAATTTAGTATGTTATTCCTCCTTTCCTCCCAACGCAGATTCTGCTCTACAACAAGCAGCAAAAACTCTCTACACCCAACCAGGATTTTATTCACATCGAAAATCTGAGTCGCAACTGCTCCCTCTGACTGCTGGAATCACTAATCTGGGCAATTTTCTTTTTCCTGCCTCCTTTCAACTAAAAAATTGAACTACTGCCCTAGCAACTCGAACTACCTGGTCTGGACTCTACGCAGTTTCTCTGGGAATCTCGGTCTGCTACTCTCTCTAAATAACGAAATTCCTTTCTCTGCTTCTGAGCTTCCTGGCTAATCAATTATGCTTTAATACCATGTGAAAATTTTATCTATTGCAACTACTAGAAATTATTCTTCTAAATCAAAAATTAATTATGCAGTTTATTTGCTACGAAAAATAATGAATAAAATCACACTTGCAATTTTCACCATAAAAATACTGCGGAAAAATAAAATACTGGAAACTGAAAAATTTTGGTGCACAAAATAAATTTGACATAGTTTTTTTTGGACAATTGTCCCAAGAAAACCCAACTTGGGAAAATCGGTGCAGCAGATGAGGTTTTATTATTAATATTCAACAACAATTCTGAGTACAATAATTTAGATGCCCAGATGGCAATCTAATCTGAAGAAAATAGTAGCGAAAACATTGTGTGAAATTTCTCTCACCCCACAAAAATTTTTTGCCTCCAAAATAGCTTCCCCAACCTTTGCTTTGAGCTGCCTGCATCACTCTCTATGCAGAGCCTACACTGGCCCTCTGAATTTGGCCTTCATTCCTTCGACTCTTCCTAGAATTGAAAAACTTCCTCCCGGAATGTTACTGCTCTCCTCTTCCACCTGCTACTCACCCTCTGGCTCTATCTTCTCTGTTGAGTTGCTGCTATTAAGAAAATCGAACTATCTAGGCAACTGAGTATCTGCACTGGATGATCTCCATCACCACATCAACTTTCTTTTATAATCCACTGTTGGAGCACCAACGGCCAAGATTAAAACTTAAGCAATGGCTAGGATTTTTGGGTCAATCCGTGTGAGTCTCTAGATGATTCGCGCCTTATCTCAATTAATACTGATTAATTAACCATATTCTCTAAGTTTAGACTTAGGAAATATTTAAAAATCAATTAATAATCTAATGGAGACACTTCTAGGCGGAATTTCCAGAAACGATTTCTAAGTTTTGGAGACCTCATGTACTCTAGCCTCTCCAAAATTTCGTGGTTGGAACACATCTAATGCTACAAATACTAACAGTCCCACAAAGAGTGTCGGTACCTTTCCTTTCTTGGATGTTATATCCTCAAGGAAAATACAAATTCTTATCCAATCCTCCGACATTCTCTCTCCATCACTTGAAGATGAGAATGCATATGTGATGTACAACATCACTCCCTCTCAACCAGAGAGTACATCCCTATTCTCCCTTAATCTTGAGAATAGATCCCTGCTCCAATTTAAGGAGGCTCCTTTTGCTCCCTCTCAAAACTAGAGAAGATTCCAGACTTCCAATAATGGAAGCCAACACCACAAACCTTATAGCTTGTCTTCATCAGAGTATTCGCTACTAGTTCTCCATAGCTACATGGCTCCCTCTTTCCTTCGCATCTCTTGCATCAAGCCTATTTCTTTTCGAGGTATCATGGAACTATCTCCACTCTGTGTTCTTGTTCATCTTTCTTGCTCATCACTTTCTTCATATATGAAGGCATTGTATTTAACCTCCCTATCTTTAATCTAATCATGGCTTCCTTATGAAAGTGATCTTCCTTGACCTTCAGGTTATCTTCTCGTACAACTACCCTTTCAATCCCAAGATGGACTCATCTTGACTTCATAGTTGTCAGGTATAAGATATTTGATCTTTCCTCAATCTTCCATACAGTTGAACTTGCCTCAGTTGTTATCATGTAATCCTGTAACATCTTTTCCAAGTAGAATAATAATATGTTAACTAGATAACCAAATAATAAATAAATTCGACTCACCTTACCATGATGACCATCGCATTCCATCAACATTCTCATCAACCATCTCCATTGTAAAGTTCCTTCATGCATTAGAGTGTTGGAATTTCTAAGTCTGAAACATTAGAAACCCTTCATGCACTTTACTGATTTATTCCTACCTACTTGTTCTGTTAATTAACAAGTTATTTACTATGTAAATATTGGAAATAAATACAAGTACATGCTCAACACATTACAGATCATCAATTGAAGGAAATAAAACAAGCACACAAGTGACACCGTTGTTTTTGGACTAATGTCCCTAGAAAAACCCAATGCGGGAAAACGGATGCAACTATCTCAAGGTTTGATTTATTAAGTAGTTTCAGAATACAATTTGGGTGCCAAACCTGGCTCACCCAACAGAGAAAAATCTCAGTAGTAGTAACTCTATGCTCGGAAGAAGATATTCCGGCCGAACCCTGGATAAACACTCTGGCAGCTCCACAGCTCCAATCCGCTCCACGAAACCCCGACGTCAGCCTCTCTCTAGCCAAGCGTCACTCTAGCTTGGCTTGCGTCAACCCTCTGGCCCTCTGCGTCACCCACGCTGGCCGTCTGAGTCACTCACAGCTCCTTGCTGCCTCTGCATGAGCCCTGGCTCGCTCCCGTGAACCCTTGGCTGCTTCTGCGTCCCTCTCTCCAGCTAATGCGTTCATCTTCCTGGTGCTATCTCTGCCTCTTTGCTTCTATATTCACTACCCCTCAGCTGCAACTCTAATCACTCTCTTAACTTTCTCAGCAAACTCAACCCCAGAAAGTCGAAATCTTGATCTCTTAGTGTGTTCTCCAAGTGACCCTCGAGCCTCCTCTTATACTTTTCTCTTTGACAAATCAAAGGTCGAGAGCAATGTTACTTGGG
>APFE031296745.1:0-22560 GCA_000404065.3 Pinus taeda | reverse complement strand
TTCTTAGGACAAGTTTTTGATAAATTTCTGGACCCTTCTCTAAATGCAAGAGAAGGGTTTAAATACTACTAACTAAATTACTTATTTACAGAAATTGAGGATTCGGTTTAAATGACCATCCTCTTTCTAAGAAAAACTATTTCTAAAGTTAAATCTACTATCTAACTATTTCTACATCTACTCCTTAATGTCGCAAGCATTCAGTAATTTCCTGAGTTGAGTCGGCTGACTGTCTTCCGCCTTTGGTTGAGTTAAGAAAACAGAATCGGCAAGAGCTGGCATTATCTTCTCAGTAATTTTGATGATATACTTGAGAATCATCCAATGACTATGTATCATTACCATGCATTCTTGGTAAAAATCCCATTTCAACTTGGTTAACCCTTGGACTGCTTCTGCTTTTCCTTTAGTCTTCTGTTTCCAGTTTGTTTCTATCGCTGATTTCTTGCAATTTTCGGGGCTTGCAGATGACTGAGTAACTAGGGGCCTTCCTTTTCGAACAATTTTTCTTAGCGATGCGCGATTAGCGCTAAGCGCACATCGGAAACTGCCTCTGTTTCTTGATCCGGGCTTCCCTGATGCGTTTTTTGCCTCTTGCGCCTTTTTCTCTCATCTGGTATAAAGCTCAAAATTTGTAAAAATAGTGATTCCGTGAGCTCTTGACCCTGAGAATTAAACTGTCTGTTTCTGGTATCAACATCGTTCAGTACCCATTCAACCATGGCTGTATATGAAAAATATGTGATAGATGCCTCAGAAGAGTTCTGCGGCTCTTTTTCTTCCTTAAGTGGATTAGGTGTGCCTTCCGAAATGGAAATTGGAGCGCTGCCTTTCCTCCTCATAGTTTTCTGCATACTACCCTGTATAACGCTTCGTCCTTCTTTCCTGCAATTTACATTGAGGTGGAAGTAATGATAAAAGATAATGACAGAAAAACTTTTAAATGCCGAAGATATGCAAAACATGCCACCTTACGTGAGCTAGTTCTTCGAAAAACACAACACCATACTTCATTAACGACTGGCAATAACTCATTAATTCGCATTAAAATACATGACCAACTCTTGGCTGAAAAGTTTTCTCGAATAATGAGCCAGAACCAACTGCGATGAAGAAGTCCTGTGATTTTGCTTTGCGATATCGCAGATCGCTGTATCGCAAATCGCAATTTCATCGTGCTGTTTTTTATCGCAAGGTCACAGTATCGCAATATCGCAACATCGCAACTTTGCAGTATCGTGGTATCGCAGTGTCGCAGCATCGCAGTATCACAGTATCGCAATATCGCAGATCGTTATAATCCTTATGTGTGATTCATGTGATTTTTGCGATGCGCGATATGCGATATCGCATATCGGCGATTTTAGAGTTTTCAATGTGAGTGTTTCTTTAATGTATGTGATGGGATGAGGTTTCGCGTCGCATCTCGCTTTTTGTCATTTTAACTCATTAGAAGGTGTACCCTATCATTCTTTGTGCGATGCGATATCCCTTAAGGAGTGAATTTTATTTTTTCATTATGAAACTTAGGTTTTTTAGATTCTTCAAGGTATTTTCCTAAGTCCATGATGTTGTAAGTTTTATGTAAAAAGAAAATATAACACTAACTGATTTTTTGATTTTTACTGAGGGTCCCCACTTATTTAGTATTAGAAATAACACTTCATAAGGAGGGGTGTTGTTGGTGGCCACAACACAACCCTAAACCCTAAACGTTGAACGTTTAATATTGAACCCTAAACCCTAGAACTGACACCCTAAAACCCTAAACCATAAAACCCAAAACCCTTAAACCCTAAACCCTAAACCCAAAAAGCTCAAATTCATGTGCCTTGCCCATTCTCATGCATTTTTCATACATGTCTATCACGACATTTATTATAGCCATATCAGATTTGAATCCATCTCTCATGAATTTCCTATGTTTAGAAAACCCTATTCTATAAATCTTCTAACTTGACACATATAGAGAGAATACTCATACGAGTTTTTGAATCTAGCTTTAGACCCTGCCAATCGCATTTCATGAAAAAAAATACCATACAATTAATGCCATCAATGGCATCCATGATACTTCTAGTTGATTCATTTGGTTAATCAGTTCAAAGGATTTTTGTAGCCTTCCATAGTTGGCATACATGTCTATCAAAGTATTCACCATAATGACCTTAGACTGACCCAAAATTAATTACATTCTCATGAACCTTCATACCCTGTTGCAGAGTTGCCAAAACAGCGCACACTGGGACAACACTAGAAAATGTTTTCAAATAAGTGCTCACTGTTGGAAAGGTGAAGAAGAAAAAGAAGAAATAATTCACACATAAAACATGAGTTGCTTCTCTTCTATTGATCACATAAAACATTATGCTTACAATGAACCCAGTGAAGGGTATTTAAACCTTTTCGACTATATACTTGCCTAAAATATCTTGACATGAAACTACATGCAATCACACACTCAAAGTCATCTATCAATTAACTCGACTTGACTCAACACTCAAACACTCAACTACTCAATCACTGAGTTAATTGACTCTCTATGTTCAGCCAAATCCACATGCAGGAATGTTACACAACATTTTGTTATTGTCCCTGTACTCCCTGTTCCTTGATCCTGGAGGATTTCTACAGTGAACCCCGCATGCTTTGCCTTCATGAAGAAACTCCCATTGTGTCCCTCTTCATGAGCAGATCAATTCCCTTTTGCACCATTTCCCATGAAACTTTTGTTTTCCCCAGGTTACAAGACCGACGCTAATGGCCTTTGTCTCCCCCGCGCTGATGTGTAGAGATTAGCACTACTCCTCGCACCGACCGGAGCGACTGGGTTGTCTCTCAGTCATGTTGGTCCTGTTATGGAAAGTTTTTTAAATTAGAGCCGAAGCTTCCAGCTCTAGAAGCTCTGCAATAGAAGTTTGGTAAATGGTTTGGCCGGATTGGGTCGAGGATGACAATTTGGGCTCCTTTTCCCTATAATGATGGAACTACCTCAAGGGATAAGTCCTTCTCCCATGAGAAAAGGATTCATCTCCCATCCATATTTCCTATATAAACCTCCCTTCTTCCCAAGCACAAACTAGTCACAGTTGATAGTTTTGGCTGATTTTGAGTGTTATAGTTGCAAAGTGTTGATGCTATTTTAGAGTAGACAAGCAAGCTATTACTAGTTGTAGCTATCTAGTTGTGTGAGGGAGAAGTGTGTTTTGGTTTGGAGTGAAGCCTAAATGGAAGAGCTTTTAAACTATTGTTGTTTGAAGTCATCGTGGAATGTTAGCAGAAGTGTGTGGGAGCCTAGTCTTGTCATAGGAAGACTACAATGTCAAGACGAATGGTTGTAATCTCTCTATGATATTAATATATGCAACTATCGATTGATTTCCTACATGTTTTGTAATATTACTTATCCATGTCTTAATGTTTCTTGACTTGTTAAGTTGGTTGAATTGCAATTTGTCTATTATTATGTTTGTGTGTTGTTGTTGTTGTTTACGTTTTTCAGGAGCTTGAAGAAGGAAGCGAGAGATTGCTGGAGCGAGCAATTGAGGACATCATCAAGTAGAATAAGCGACCAAGAGGTAGGCCCTCTTGATTGATTCTAACCTAAAGAAATCTTCCATAGAATGCATCTGTTGTGGCTAGGCCCATTATCGAGCTAGAGGAATTTGTTCGTGTCCACACTTATAATTTTACTTCACCACAAGGAGTAATTATATTATTTTAACACTCCCCCTTAATTACAACTGCTAAACTAAAACATGACTCAGGACAACTCAAACATGCCTGTTGGTTTATGTCTCAGCTAGGCTTACAACACCCAAGTTTCTTCTATGAAACTCAAACACATCTTGTGCTAATGACTTAGTAAATATATCAGGCAATTGATCACTAGATTTACAAGGCTTCAAGTGAACTTCTCCATTGCTCACAAGTTCTCTAATAAAGTGATATCTAGTATCAATATGCTTGCTCTTATGATGAAACACACTATTTTTGGATAGTGCAATTGCTGAGGTGTTGTCACAATATATTAATGTTAATCCTTGTTGTTTTTGTTACCAACCAATCTTTTGAATAGAGTTGGATTGACATATGATCCTTCATCATCCTTTCTTAACTTTGTACCTGTTGTAACTGGTGTAGGGACAGGTTTGCAATTTTCCATCCTGAATATTTTCAACAAATATTTGGAATATTTATTTTGACAAATAAAAATTCCTTTTTTAGATTGCTCAACTTCTACGCCAAGAAAATATTTCATGAGACCAAGATGTGTCATCTCAAATTATTTCATCATGGCTGCTTTAAATTCATTTATCTCAAAATCACCTGTAAAAATCATGTCATCAACATATAAGAAAACAATCAAATTCTATCCATGCTCATTAACCTTTGTGTATAAGGTAGGCTCAATGTCACTTCTGCAAAATCCATTCTTAATCATGTAGTTGTCGATTCTACGATACCAAGCTCTAGGCACTTGCTTCAATCCATAGAGTGATTTCTTCAACTTGTAAACTTTGTCATCATTTCTTTCAATTTCATTTCCTGGACGCTGTTGCACATAAATTTATTCTTCTAGAATTCCATTCAAGAAGGCTGATTTCACATCCATCTGGTATACTTTCCACTTGTTTTGAGCTGTTGTGGCTAGAACTGTTCTTACAGTATTTAATTTGGATACTAGAGAAAACGTTTCTCCAAAATCTATTCCCAGTTGTTGTGAGAATCCTTTTGCTACAAGTCTAGCTTTAAATATGTCAATTTCACCTTTCTCATTCAACTTTGTCTTGTACACCCACTTCACATCAATGAGATTTTTGTCCTTTGGTAAATCAACCAAATCCCATGTATCATTCTTTTCAATAGCTTCAATTTCTTCATCCATGGCTTGCACCCAATTTTCATCTTTGATTGCCTCTTCAAACGAATAAGGTTGGAATGACAACAATGCAAAATTTGAACTTACATCCAAATCATCATAAATATCTTTCAAACTTCTCATCTTTCTCTTACCATTTCTTGATTCATCACTTAATTGATTGCTGGGAGAATCTTGATCTGTTGATCTGCTTGAGGATCCATGCTGCTCTAAAAGTCTTGGAGTCCTTGTTGGTGTCTTCACCTGTGATTTTTGTTGTTCCTTTTCTGCTACATCATCTTCTTCCATTAGTGGCACTTGCGCATCAACTATTTTGTCTACAGTTCCATTCCATGACTTTTGTTCCTTGAACACAACATCTCTGCTAATTATGGTCTTCTTTGTGACAGGGTTATACAATTTGTAAGCTTTTGATTGCTCACTATAACTATTGAATATGCATTTTTCACTTTTATCATCCAATTTTCCTCTTTGCTCCTTAGGCACATGTGCATAAGATACACATCCAAATACTCTAAGATGATATACACTGCAAGGCATACCTAGCCATGCTTGTTCTAGTACTTTGTTCATCACACTCTTTGTAGGAGATCTGTAGATCACATAAATAACACAGGCAATTGCTTTTGCCCAATACTCATTAGACAATTTTCTTCCTTTCAACATGCTTCTTACAATGTTCATAATTGTCCTGTTCTTTCTCTTTGCTACACCATTCTGCTGTTGTGTGTACCTAGTTGTAAACTGTCTTCTGATCCCATGTTTTTTGTAGTAATGATCGAATGCCTTTGAGTCATATTATCAACCAGGATCTGACCTCAATACCTTGATCTGTCGATCACTTTGTTTGTCTGCTAAGGCTTTGAATTCCTTGAACTTTGCAAAAGTCTTAGACTTCTGCTTTAAGAAGTAAACCCAAGTCTTTCTGCCGTAGTCATCAATGAAAGTGAGGAAGTAGCAACTTCCACCAATCGACTGTGTCCTCATAGATCCACACAAGTCTGTATGCACTAGCTCAAGAGGTTGCTTTGCTCTGTATGCAACTCCTTTTGGAAAAATTTCACGGTGTTGCTTTCCCAAGATGCAACATTCACAAGAACTAGCAGGTTCTTTAATGGGAGGTAATCCTCTGACCATCTGTTTTTACTGCAACAATCTTAAACCAGAAAAGTGAAAGTGTCCAAATTGAAAGTGCCATAACCAATAATCATCAGAACATGCAACTGTAAAAGAACTCACTTGACCACTGTAATTTAAAATTAGAGGAAAGAGTCGTTTCCTCGTCATCTGAACATTTGCTATTAGCTTTTTGCTTTGGGGCTTATCATATATAACACATTCTTGACCTTGAAAAATAACTTTGCATCCTTTTTGTGTCAATTGACCAACACTTAACAAATTATGTTTGAGACTAGGAACATAATATACCTCCGAGATTGTCTTCGGCTCCCCCCGTTTGGTCAGAATGTTGACCACTCCTTTGCCATCTACTTCCATAGTCTTGTAAATCCCCAACTTTACTTCTGTTTTCATAGATTGATTGAAATTTGGAACAAGATCCTCGTTGCTTATCATGTGGTTACTACAACCACTGTCTAACAATCACAAACTACAAAAGGTTCATGCATGGTATGGCAAGCTAAGAACATGGAGTTATAACTCTCTATAGTGACATTAGCTCTTTGGTTCCCTTGATCAATTATCTTCTTACTGCAATCACGAGCATAGTGACCAAATTTATTGCAAAAATAACATCTCACCTTTGATTTGTCAATTCTTTGATTATTGTTGAAGCTTTTGTAGTTGCTTCCACTTTCATGTTCATGCTCTTCTCAGCCATCTCTCTAACCACCATATCTTCCACTTCGTCCTCTGCCTCTCGATCTATTTCTGCCTCGACCTCTGTCTCTTGAAATAGAAAACTGACTTTTGAAAGTGGTCTCTAAAGTGGAATCTTTATTTCAGTCTATCCTTGCCTCATGCGATAGAAGTGATCCCATCAGTTCATCAACTGTCAATGATGCCAAATCCTTGGCTTCTTCTATGGCTGCTACCACAACATCAAATTTGGTAGATAAAGATCTGAGGATCTTCTCAACCATTGTTTGATCTTTAATTTCTTCACCATAAATCTTTCACTGATTTACGACAGTTATGACCCGATTCATGAAATAATCGATGTCCTCTGTCTCCTTCATCTATAGACTTTCAAAATCTCTCGTAGTATTTTGCAACTTAACAATATTTACTTTGACCATACCTGTATAGTTTGTTGCTAAAGTATCCCATGCTACTTTTGCTGAAGACGTGATCATAATCTTCTAGAACACTGCTCGGTCCACTCCCTGCTGAATAAGTTGCAATGCTTGCGCTTTCTTCTTTTTGTCTTTCTTCCATTGTTCCTTGTTTGTATTAATAAGAGCTTGTTCTTCTACTTTATCCTTAGTTTCTGAAAACCCAAACTGGACATAATCCCAAACATCATGTCCCTGCAATGTGGTCGTCATCTTAATGGCCCACACATCATAATCTTTCCCTGTAAACGGTGGGAACTAGGGTTGAAAATTTGAGAAAGCCATATTTCTCCAAATTTACCTTTTTAAAAAAACCTTAAATTTTTTCTTTGTAAATTTTTTTTTTCAAAAAAGAAATACCTCTTTCAATAAACCCCAAAATATTTTACTTTAAAAAAACTAAAAATAAAACCCTAAACTTAAAAAAAAT
This sequence comes from Pinus taeda, assembly GCA_000404065.3. Taxonomy (NCBI): domain Eukaryota; kingdom Viridiplantae; phylum Streptophyta; class Pinopsida; order Pinales; family Pinaceae; genus Pinus; species Pinus taeda. Next base: position 14,954 of record APFE031296745.1, on the reverse strand, counting down.
CTTTTTGCAAATACCTTTTCAAAAAACTCTTTCATCTATATTTTTTCATATATAAAAGAGAATTAATAAAAATCTCTATATATAAACAAAACCTTTATATACACACCTTCACGTAAACTGTTTTTCAAAAACTTAATAAGTCACTATATAACAAAGACTTCGAATAACACACCCTTCACGTAAACTCTTTTTCAAAAACTTAATAAGTCACGGTAACTTATAACAAAGACGTCGAATGTTTTAAAAAATGACCTTTTAAAAACCTATCATATAAACCACGTGCGTGATTGTTGGTTTATTAACGCAATTCAACTAACGCATATCACGATGGCCAGATGTGCGACCGACGCCTGTCTTCTGATTTAGTCTGCTAACACTACAACAACCGAAGACCCGCTCTGCTCTGTGTATAACTTTAAGATGTTAATGCATAAATCATGAGAAAAAAATAGATTTTTCTTCTCACATGGACCACTGTAAATCTGTTTTATCTTTTCTTTTTCTTATTTTTTTTTTTTTTTCGCTTTGATATCAATTTGTTGGAAGGAAGAGGAGACAAAGCAGATGTAATTCACACATAAAACACGAGCTGCTTCTCTTCTATTGATCACACAAAATATGATGTTTACAATGAATACCATGAAAGGTACTTAAACCTTTTCGACTAGACACTCTCCTAAAATATCTTGACGATCAACTACATACAATCACACACTCATGTTGGAAACACTGAGAGGGGGGTGAATTAGTATTTCTTATTATTATTATTATTATTTTAATTGTTCTAGTGATTGCCAACAACATATATAGATATGTGTATGTATACACAGAACACAAAAATCAACAGCTGAAATTAATGCTTTTATTAAAACTCAAGACAGTGCAATGAAATAAATACAATATAAGTATAAATCTGATTGTGAATAGTTGCGAAGCTCCAACTTGGACTTCAGTGAGGCTCCAACCTCCAGAGCACCAAATCTGTTTGGCAGTGGTTCTGCACTTAAGAGCACCTACCCCCAATGACTTCAGTCCAGTTCAGTTTTGAGGCTCCAACCCAACCTTGGTATAAACAGGTATGGTATTGCACTCTATTCAGCTGAGATTGTCTTACTCCTGCTCTCCTGCCTCTGCTGCTTCTACTGCCTCTACACCCTCTGCTACTTCTACTACCTCACGCTCTCGTTCTTCACCACACCAACAGCAACAACAATTCTCTATTTTCACTGTTTTATACATTCTCATGTGTTTGTCCATTTGTTTCCACTTGCTCAATGGCTCTTTGGCTTCCTCCTCGCTTGCTTGAGCTTCGGCTTCCTCAACACTCGCTCGACCTTCTGGCTTCCCTCCTCCATTCGCTTTAGCTTCCTCATGTTTACCTTCGATTGATGTGCTGAAAATATAATGTCGTTGCGGAAAATGTTGGTGTTTCAGCAATGGAGAAATTGGTGTTTCAACAAATTTTCTCCAAGTATTTCAATAGTGTTCGTCGCAGAAAAGGTTGGTGTTTCAACAAATTTTCTCCAACTTTTTCAATAGTTTTCAACTGCTGCAACAGCCTTCACCAACATTCACCAGCAAATTCATACAACGCTTAACTACCTATGCTCCTCTTGGCTCCTCTTGGCTCCGATGGCTCTGTGTGCTCCTCTTCTTTGGCTCTGTCTCCTTCCTTGAATATTTCCATATTGACATCAATGACAATCTGTGTCCAAAAATCTCCCCCTTTGTTATTGATGGCAATATTCTTCTGCTCTCTCCCCCTTTGACATCAATGGCAAAGGAATGCATACAGACTCCCCCTGTCAACCTGCTCCCCTTGTCCTGCTACATCTTTATGAATTAACTTGAGTGATGATAAAGAAATAACCCCTATCTTTTGACGCAGATGTTCGAATGCTTCTCGAGGAAGAGGTTTTGTGAAAATATCAACTATCTTCTCCTTAGTATTGATATTTTCCAGGACAATGTTTTGTTCAGCTACTTGCTCATGGAGGAAATGATACTTGATTGGTATGTGTTTGGTTCTTGAGTGCATCACTGGATTTTTGCTGAGATTGATAGCACTTGTGTTGTCACAATAGACAGTAATTGGTTGATTTTTACATATGTCGAGATCTTTTAGAGCTTCCTTCATCCATAGTATTTGAGTACAACAGTCTGCTGTAGCAATATACTTGGCTTCGGCTATGGATAATGATATGGATGATTGTTTTTTGCTGAGCCAGGATACCAAACAGTCTCCTAGGAAGAATGCATTTCCACTAATACTTTTCCGATCATCTATACTTCCAGCCCAATCAGCATTGGTGTATGCAGTTACAGTCAGTGTTGAGTTTTTTGGGTACCAAAGACCGAAATCAGAAGTTCCCTTCAGATATCTGAGAATTATTTTTATAGCTAATAAATGGGATTGTTTGGGAGCATATTGAAATCTTCCCACCATTCCTACTGCTTGCATTATGTCTGCTCATGTAGCTGTTAAGTATAGAAGGGCTTCGATCATTGACCTGTAATGAGTTGCATCCACTAGAGGGGAGTCAACATCTTTGCTCAGTTTGCAGTTTGTGGTCATAGGTGTGCTCATGGGTGCACAGTCCTCCATTCCATGTTTTTTGAGCATGTCTTTTAGATATTTGGATTGAGATATACACAATCCTACTCTGGTTTGAGATATTTGAAGTCCAAGGAAGTGGGAAAGCTCTCCATCATTGACATCTCAAACTCTTTTGACATGTTTTGAGAAAATTCATGGCTCATTTCATCATTATTACTAGCAAAATAAGATCATCGACATAAACAAGAGCAGCTAGTAACTTACCTTGATCTGTCTTTATGTATAGATTACTTCCAGCCACTCCCTTTTTGAAGCCTTGTTGTTGTAGGTAGCGATCCAATCTTGCATACCAAGCTCTAGGAGCTTGTTTCAATCCATATAAAGCCTTTTTCAACTTACAGACTAGGTCCTTTCCTGCTGTCAGATCAAAACCTTCTGGCTGCTCCATGTAGACTTCCTCTTTGAGTTCCCCATTTAGAAATGCTAAATTCACGTCCATTTGATAGATTTTGAATCCTTTTGAGCAAGAAAATGGTAAAAACATCCTGATAGCTTCCATATGGGCCACTGGTGCAAATGTCTCTTCAAATTCAATTCCTTCAATTTGTGAATAGCCTTTGCAGACAAGTCTTGCCTTCTTTCTAATAACCTGTCCTTCCTCATTCATTTTATTTTTGAACACCCATTTGGTTCCTATTATGTTTTTGTCCTTTGGACGAGGTACCAGCTCCCATGTCTTGTTCTTCTCAATTTGGGACATTTCTTCTTCCATGACTTTTACCCAATGAGGATCCTTACTTGCTTCTGCAAATGTTTATGGTTCTATGATAGATAGGAGGGCAATGACTTTTCTCTTGGGTGAGGTTGTTATCCTTCTTCGAGTCTGCACACCTTCATCTTTATCGCTAATGATCTGTTCTTTTGGATGATATCTTTCGACATACTTCATCTTTGAAGGGGTATGAGGTGGTTCTCTTTTCTCTTCTTCTTCTTCCTCATCTATCTCTTCTTCTTTAGGTTCTTCTTCTTTAATGATAAAGTCATCTTCACGTTCTTCAATTTTCTTTACTGGAAGTTCTTCATCAACCTTTACATCAATGCTTTCCACTATTTTCTTCAGTCGATAATTGTAGCACTTGTAAGCCTTGCTCCGTGTAGAGTATCCAAGAAATATCCCTTCATCAACCCGAGAATCAAACTTTCCTGGTGAACCATCATTTATTTTTATGAAGCACTTGCTTCCAAAAATCTTGAAATACTTCACAGAAGCAGGTCTTCCGTTCCATAGCTCATAAGGAGTTTTTTCACAATTTGGTCTTAATTGAGTTTGATTCAATGTATAGACAGTTGTCCCTACTGCTTCTCTCTAGAATCTAGGCTGTAAGTCTGCTGCTAATAGCATAGTTCTTGCCATTTCTTGGACTGTTCGGTTTCTTCTTTCAACTACCCCATTTTGCTTAGGTGTTCTAGCAGCCGAGAATTCTCTTTTAATTCCATGAATGTTACAGAACTCACTAAACTCGTTTGATGTGAATTCTCCTCCTCTGTCTGTTCTGAGGCACTTAATTTTTGAATCTTTTTCATTTTCTACAAGGGCTTTTAGATTTTTAAAACACTCAAAAGTTTCATATTTATATTTTATGAAATATATCCACATCATTCTAGTATAATCATCAACAAATAACACAAAGTACCTTTTTCCTTCGAGTGCTTGATTTCTAGTTGGCCCACACACATCAGGATGGATATCTCCAAGGGCTTCGATGTATTGTGTTCCTTTGTCTTGTGGCTAGTTCTGGTCTGCTTTCCATGTTGACAAGGACCACATACTCCTTGATTTGGTTTGAATAGCTTTGGGATGTCTCGTACAGCTTTGATCTTGCTGATATTGATCAGATTTTTGAAGCTTGTATGTCTAAGTCGCTTTTGCCACAGCCAACTCTCATCTGTCTGACTCACGTAGCATTTATTTTCTTGAATCTTGTTCAGTATGTAAATGTTTTCTGGCGTTCTCACCCCTTTTGCCACAAGTTTCCCTGAGGCAGAGTTCCTTATTTCACAGTCTTTGGTGCTGAAAACAACCTTATGTCCTTGATCACAGATTTCGCTAACACTCAGGAGGTTGTGTTTGAGTCCGTCAACTAGCAGAGCATCTTGAGCTTTTCCTTTTCCATTGATCAGAGTAACTATTCCTTTTCCTGCAATTCTGCCTGATCCTCTTCCAAAGGACACATTCCCTTCCTTTTTTCTCAGTGAGACAAACTTCCTTCCGTCTCCTGTCATGTGTCTGGAGCACCCACTATCTACAAACCATTGGTTTTCATTATTTTGAGCATATAGAGCCACGCCGCATTTGTCCATGCTGGAGTTCTTGCTACTCGTCTTTCTTCCTTTGAGTGGGTAGTCTTATTCATAGTGTCCATTATTATAGCAGAAAGAGCAAATCAGATCAAATTTGGTCAAGGGATCAAATGGATTGAACATTTTGATTTGTCCCTGCCTTTTGGGGGCATATGAGTTGATTATTCGGTCCTTTAGATTTGTCTTTTCACTTCTGTGAGCCATACAATGTCTGGCTTGATGACCGAAGTTTCTATAGTGAAAGCAGTGTCCAAGAAAGATGGTTTTGTACTTGTTGAAGCAACCACGATTTGAGTCGATTTCCATCCTTGGAATTACTCTTCCCTTGTTCTTCTGATTTGCGATGGGCCCTTGGTGGAGTACAGTTTTGTATTTGCTGTAGTGTCCTTGATTCGACTCCACATTCTTCTTTGGAGTAATTCTCTCTTCATTCTCGCAGTCTAGGATGCACTTTTGATAACATATTTTTTCATCTTTTGGATTTCAGGAAAGTGCATCGGCATAGCTTTTCACACTATTCTTAGTGCTTAAGGATTCTCCTTTGAAACCTATTCCAGATTTGTCATGTTGAGGTTTTTGATTTTTCAGAACAGTCTCAAGTATTTGAGAGCTTTTACAACCCTTTTTAATTTGCTCCAACTCCTTTCTCAGAGACACTATTTCAGCCTCGCGTTCTTCAAAAATATCTTCTTTTTCTTTAAGCTTTGCTTCCAAGAGATCTTCTCTCCTTCTTATTTCCTCGTTTTCCACTTTGAGAGAAATGATTTTGTTCCATAGTTTCTCATTTTCTTCAATGGCGCTTATTAACAGTTCATCTACATTTCCTTCCAGCCCTGAGTCATCATCATCTGTGAGTGCCATGAATAATGCTTCTTGGCTTTCATCATGATCACTTTCCTCATCTAATTTATTTTTGATGACCATAAAATCATCCTCATCAGACTCATCTTGCTTGGAGAAGAAGTTTTTCTTATTGAACCCTTTCTTTTTATGTGCCATTCTTTTAGAATTTCCTTCATCATCATTGTCATGTTTATGAGGACATTTTGTTGCATAATGACCTATTTTACCACATTTAAAACAGATAAGAGGATACTTGCCTTTAATCTTAGATCCTCTCTTCAGCTTCCATACAAATTGAGCCAATTCGGATTCCACATCTCACTCATCAGTACAATCATTCCTTTCTTTCCCCTTCTTTAACTTTTAGGCCTTGAATGCTGCATCTTTGGAGCTTGGGCCACCTTTCCTCATTTCATAGGCAGTGAGAATTCCACGGAGTTCATCCATTTTGAGGGTATCTAAATCCTTTGCTTCTTCTATAGTGCTTATTTTGGAATCAAATCTGTCTGGAAGAGACCTTAATACCTTTTGAACAATGATACTTTCTTCAACTTTTTCGTCCAATCCTTTCAGGGAATTTACCACTTTAGCTACTCGGATGAGGTATGCTGCAATGTCTTCTTCATCTTCCATCCTCAAACTTTCAAATTGTCTTTGATGAGTTTGAAGCTTTGCCTTTTTTACTTTTGAGTCTCCATCGTACAGGCCAACTAGCTTCTCCCACATTTCTTTGGCAGATGTACAGTGCATGATTTTTGTAAACTCAAAATCAGTGATTCCACTAGTGATGGAGTTCATGGCCTTTGCATTTGTGATGTAGGCTTTCCTCTTGTCTTGGTCCATTGGAAGAGTGGTAGTCATTTTGTATTCATTTTGAACAAAATGCCAGACTTTAGGTCCAAGGGACATTAAGTAGTAGGTCATTCTTTTCTTCCAGAAACCAAAGTTAGTGCCATTGAAAAAAGGAGGTCTTCCTGATGCTTCGTGATTTCTCATCATGGCTACGGATCCTTCTTCAAGCTGTTAGGCTAGTATGAAGAAGCCTGCTCTAATACCAATTGTTGGAAATACTGAGAGGGGGGTGAATTAGTATTTCTTATTATTATTATTATTATTTTTAATTGTTCTAGTGATTGCCAACAACATATATAGATATGTGTATGTATACACAGAACACAGAAATCGACAGCTGAAATTAATGCTTTTATTAAAACTCAAGACATTGCAATGAAATAAATACAATATAAGTATAAATCTGATTTTGAATAGTTGCCAAGCTCCAACTTGGACTTCAGTGAGGCTCCAACCTCCAGAGCACCAAATCTGTTTGGCAGTGGTTCTGCACTTAGGAGCACCTACCCCCAATGACTTCAGTCCAGTTCAGTTCTGAGGCTCCAACCTCTTGGGCTCCAACCCAACCTTGTTATAAACAAGTATGCTGTTGCACTCTATTCAGCTGAGATTGTCTTACTCTTGCTCTCCTCCCTCTGCTGCTTCTACTGCCTCTACACCCTCTACTGCTTCTACTACCTCACACTCTGGTTCTTCACCACACCAACAACAGCAATAGTTCTTTGTTTTTACTGTTTTATACATTCTCATGATTTTGTCCATTCGTTTCCGCTTACTCAATGGCTCTTTGGCTTCCTCCTCGCTCACTTGAGCTTCGGCTTCCTCAACACTCGCTTGACCTTCTGGCTTCCCTCCTCCATTCGCTTTAGCTTCCTCATGTTTACCTTCGATTGATGTGCTGAAAATACAATGTCGTCACGGAAAAGGTTGGTGTTTTAGCAATGGAGAAATTGGTATTTCAGCAAATTTTCTCCAAGTATTTCAACAGTGTTCGTCGCGGAAAAGATTGGTATTTCAGCGATGTAGAAATTGGTGTTTCAACAACTTTTCTCCAACTTTTTCAACAGTGTTCAACAGCTGCAGCAACCTTCACCAACGTTCACCAACAACTTCATACAACGCTTAACTACCTCTGCTCCTTTTGGCTCCGATGGCTCTGTGTGCTCCTCTTCTTTGGCTCTGTCTCCTTCCTTAAATATTGCCATATTGACATCAATGACAATCTATGTCCAACAACTCAAAGTCGTCTATCACTTGACTCAACACTCAAACACTCAATCATTCAATTAATGACTCTCTATGTTTAACCAACTCCACATGCGAAAGTAATTATCTTATTTTCACTTGCATCATATTTCTATGAAGAATGAAAACTTCTTCATCATTTATATTTTATGCAAATCTTGCGCTTATCCCATTCCATGACAAAAGATTGCGTTAAGGCATTTCATTAAATAGTTTTAAAGCCATGTCAAGCCCATTTTTTTCATATGCTGTGATCATTTGCATCCACGCAAATAAATTGATTTGAGGTATTTTCCGAAAGAGCTTCAAATACTCATTTTGATTCCAATGGTTTTAGAGCCATGTCAAGCCCCTTTTTTTCATATGCAGTGATCATTTCCATCCACGCAATTATATTGATTTGAGGTGTTTTCTGAAAGAGCTTCAAATACTCATTTTGATTCGCCTACCTTTGAATATCCTACTATCGTGGCCATCGAAGAGATCACATTTGTTTCATAAATTTAGCCAAACTTTGCGGACAATCTCTTTGCTCTCGTATTTTGCATATGTGTTTACCAAGGCATTAGCCACCACAAACATCACGCCGAAACCTGAAACTTATAATTTCCCCATACACGTCCATGCCTAGTTGCTAAATTCATTGGGTTTGTAAAGGGCTCTTTGCATTTGGCCAAAGAGTAATAGTGCCTCTTCAACAAAACAGTAACTTGAAGAAGTTGCAATCATCACAGTCCACAATAACAGGTTTCGTTGATGCATTTAACTGAAACTTTGCCAACCATCCATTGTACTCTCCCACTTGGCATGCATGTCTATAAGGGTATTACTTGGAACCACGTTATTTATGTGAGCATGAATCAATTTGCCCTTCATTCAGGTTTTGTTCATGATACAATTTTGCAAAGAAATGTATGTCAGGTTTTGTTCTTGATACAATTTTGCAAAGAAATGTATGTATGAGATTTTGTAATCTGAAAACTATGTAAGCTTCCTTCAAATGGCTGAGTTTAGACAATGCTATTAGATAATGTTGCATTATCCACTTGTGGACTAACTGGTGGGTTTTTTTTTATGGGGCAATACAAAAAATAGACAAGAAAGAGCTAGTCTTTTATGAAAGAGCTAGTCTTGCCCACTAGCGGGGATAGAATGCTAGCGACGTACTTAGCTAATTCATAAGTGGGGGACCCTATGGTGTTGACTATGGGTCTTAAGGGGACATACTTTTTATGAATTTTAGGGGCTCCATAGATCCTGGGGGTGATTTCACTGTTAGGAGCCAGCTTCTTCTTTATTTTATCATCGAGATTGGTTTCTTTAATGGCTTTTTTTACGAGGTTTGTGATTTTGGTGATGGGGTTTTTTTCTAGCTTCTTGTAGCTACCACTATTGTATAAGTGGTCTTTCATCTTGTTAATGTAATCTTCATAATCCATAATTACAGTGGCGCCTCCTTTGTCTGCCTTTAGAATTACTATGTCCTTATTATTTCTAAGACTTTTTAGGGCTTTAAGCTGTTCAAGGCTCAGGTTTCTTTTGGGGGGTTTTGCTTTTCTGAGGATCACTGCGACCTCTTGCCTGATGAGCTCTTTTTCATCATCCTTGAGATTTTTGATTCCGTCTTCTAGGTTGCAAATGATTTCTTCATTGGGTATTTTGTTGGGGGCTAAAGCAAAATTTAGACCTTTGTTAAGGACTTCCAATTCTTCTTTCTTCAGCTCATAAGAAGATATATTAACCACTTTTTTATTGCTCAGTTTAATGTTCCTAGGGTTAATTTCTGTATTCTCATTATCTACCAAGTTATTGTTAAAGGTGCTGGCACAACTGCTTTCTATGCTTAATTTATCTATTATATTCCTACTATGTGGCTTATTAATATTTAACTTGGCAATAGAAGCGTACCTGAGATGGCCGGCGCTCTCCATGTTACAAGCTTCCTCCGGTGAGTCCGATTCTTTCCTGTTGCCGTGCTTTGTACCTTCCAGGTTGTCGTTATGAGGAGGGGTTCTCATTGTGACGCTGTTGGCATCCAGTTGATCCACCATATTAGCTGGGCTTTCTTCATGTGAGCGTTCTTCATTTTCAATAGGGATATTATGCTGGCTGGGTTCTGTGTTTGCTGTCCGCGTGGCACTGTTGGGAACGGGCATTGTTTTGTCGATTATTCCAAATGTGTTCATATATCCTCCGCGTGTTAGTTCTGTTCCCGTTATAACCTGACCCTTCTGCGCACCTTCTTTTAATTGCGTGGTGGCTCCTCTGCTGTGACAGCGGGTTTCAGCCCAACGCTGTCCCATTTTTGCTGCTACGTTGTTATGTCTGCTTGTTTCCTGCGTAACCCAGTCATCTGTTTTATTTTTCCAGCGTTTCTGATGCATAACCTTTTCTCTGCCTGTTGTGATTGGACCGATTACAGCTCTGCTGGAATCGATGGGACAGTGTGACTGCGTGCTAATCCGATCCGCGTCCTGAGAGTTAAAGCTGTGGCTAGGTTCCGAACCGTTGCGCCTTTGGATAGCTGAATCCATAATTCCTTTTTCCGCTTGATTTTTCTCACGTTTCTCTAGGTTATTTAGTTTGCTCAGGTGTTTGGACTCAGCGCACTCTTTCACTCTGCTGGCTCTCAGTGCTGCTGAGGCGTCAATTACTTTCCATAGGTCTTGCTCGATAGCTGTTGCTAGCTTCAGGTGAGCTTTGAAGGCGGTTGAGGATAATTTTGCCAAGGAGCTTCTCGTTTTGCGAATTTCAAGACGGACCAGAGTTTTTCTAAATCGTTCAAATATTCTGTGATATTTTTGATTATGTAACCTGTGTTTGATGTATGCAAAGGAAGGCGTAAGATTAGAGTCTCTGCACTGCTTTAGAAAGTAAAGATCAGCTTCTTTTCTCCTTATTTTTACCCTAGTTTTTTCGAGATCACGTATCTCTTTCCAAGTTTCCCCTCCGTGCAGGGTCACTATTTTAGATTGCAGATTACTGTGGTGTGATTTCTGAATGGAGTTCGGATATTCCACAGTGCTCATTTTTTCTGGTCGACGTTTCGAGTCTGAAACTAGACTCATCATCGGGACAAATTGTGAGGAGAAAAGAAGGAGAATGATAGGTATAAATATGAAGAAGCAGGCTGAGAAGACAAACAGGCCGACTCATTTATAATTTTAATTATTTTTGTTATTTAAGCCTATTGATTTTATTGTTTAATAATTAGTTAGTTATTCTAATTTTTAATTTCATATCAATACTTTTTTTATTTTCTTATTAAAATTAATGTTTATTAATAAATGTTTTATATGCTTATTTATTATTGTGAATTGATATTTAGTTAATGATGTTAATGCCTATTTTTGTTGCTTTACATGATTATTTATTAATGTGTGTTCTTATTAGTTTATATTTTAATTTCTGTTATTTGAGCCTACTTTTTATTGCTAATATTAATTTTGCTAATCAAGCGTTATTCCTATGGTTGTTACTACTTGAGAAATGCTATTTTATTTATTTAATTGTTTTTCTTAATGATATTCTAACTCATTAATAATATTATGATTATATTTAATATTTGCCTTTAGTTATTAATTATTAACCCTATGCTTTAATTTAATGCTGCTTATTTAAATGCTATTTATGTTACTAACTCTAAAATTTATTAATGTTCCTATCTCTATCTACTTTATTATTTTTATTTATTAAAATTATGATTATATTTACTATATGCCTTTAGTTATTAATTATTTAAACGTTATGCTTTTATTTAATGTTGCTTATTTAAATTGTTATTTATGTTATTAACTATAATATTTATTAATGTTCCTATCCCTATATACTTTTTTATTTTTATTTCTTATTATTGTTATTTATTTATTTTGATTGCTGACAATATACTAATAAGGCATTATTCTTTTAGATGATTATTATTCTAATTTTTATAATAATTAGGATTATTTAAACCTAGATATTCTTCATGCCTAGGAACCTAAAGAGCAGCAAGGCTAAATTTATAAAGATATCGGTTCAGGAATTGCTAACCTTGTTATTGGGATTATTTGCAGGGGTTAGCAAGGGGTTCCAGTTTTTACTAATTTCCATGCCACCATCCCTATTAAGGTTTTTAGGATGCTTAATGATCTCAATGGCTTCTCTAACCTTACACTTGAAATTGTGCTCAACGTTTGCAATGACTTTGGTGTCTTCTAGGCATATATGATGATTGGTCTTTCCTACATGCTCGGCTAGGGCAGAGGTTCGGACTCTTTCCTTACGGATGTCTGCACTATGCTCTTTGAGTCTAATCCTAACGGATCTACCAGTTTCTCCTATGTACTGATCACCACAAGAACATTTGATGATATACACTCCTTTTTGCTGAAGTTGCTCTTGGCTGTCCTTAACAGATCTCATTCTTTGCTTAATGGTAGCTAAGGGTTTGAAGGCAGTTTTTATATTTTTCTTATTGAGGATTTTTGCTATTTTGTCAGTGACTGCTTGGATGTAAGGAAGGAAAGCATTGGAGGAGGGGGTGTCATTAGTTTTGTTTCTAGTGTTATCAGATTTCGCTTTTTGAATGGCTTTGTATATCCTCTTATTGTTGTATCCTAGGTTGGCAAAAGCTCTTTTAAGGTAAGAAAATTATTCATCAGAGTGTTCAGTATCCGAGATTCTGTAGGCTCTGGTGAAGAGGGTTTGCATCACCCCCATTTTTTGGGCAGGGTGGTGATGGGAATCGGCATGCAGGTAGTTATCAGTATGGGATTTCTTTCTAAAGACTTTGTGACCTATGGAGCCATCCTCCTTTCTTATGAGGAGAATGTCAAAGAAAGGGATGCAATTATTTTCTTCTACCTCCATTGTGAATTTGATGTCTTCAGACAAGCTATTGAGATGGTTCAGAAACTTGTTAAGCTCATTCTCGCCATGAGGCCAATTGACACTGGTGTCATCCACAAACCTGACCCAAGATTTGGGCTTTAATGGGTATGAATCCAGTGCCTTCTTTTCGAATTTTTCCATGAACAGGTTTGCCACGATTGGTGAGAGAGGAGATCCCATAGCAACACCCGAAGTTTGTTCAAATATTTCACCCTGGAAAGAGAAGAAAGTTGAGCGAAGACAGAGTTCGGCTAATCTTGCGGTCTGGGGATCTGCTACTTCCTTAACTACTTGAATAGCTTCATTTAGGGGAATTTTGGTAAATAGCTGGACTACGTCAAAACTAACAATTTTATCCCCGGGTTCTAGCTTGGTGTTTTTAATGCAATTAACAAATTGATTAGAGTCTTTTATGAAAGAGCTAGTCTTGCCCACTAGCGGGGATAGAATGCTAGCGACGTACTTAGCTAATTCATAAGTGGGGGACCCTATGGTGTTGACTATGGGTCTTAAGGGGACATCCTTTTTATGAATTTTAGGGGCTCCATAGATCCTGGGGGTGATTTCACTATTAGGAGTCAGTTTCTTCTTTATTTTATCATCGAGATTGGTTTCTTTAATGGCTTTTTTTACGAGGTTTGTGATTTTGGTGATGGGGTTTTTTTCTAGCTTCTTGTAGCTACCACTATTGTATAAGTGGTCTTTCATCTTGTTAATGTAATCTTCATAATCCATAATTACAGTGGCGCCTCCTTTGTCTGCCTTTAGAATTACTATGTCCTTATTATTTCTAAGACTTTTTAGGGCTTTAAGCTGTTCAAGGCTCAGGTTTCTTTTGGGGGGTTTTGCTTTTCTGAGGATCACTGCGACCTCTTGCCTGATGAGCTCTTTTTCATCATCCTTGAGATTTTTGATTCCGTCTTCTAGGTTGCAAATGATTTCTTCATTGGGTATTTTGTTGGGGGCTAAAGCAAAATTTAGACCTTTGTTAAGGACTTCCAATTCTTCTTTCTTCAGCTCATAAGAAGATATATTGACCACTTTTTTATTGCTCAGTTTAATGTTCCTAGGGTTATTTTCTGTATTCTCATTATCTACCAAGTTATTGTTAAAGGTGCTGGCACAACTGCTTTCTATGCTTAATTTATCTATTATATTCCTACTATGTGGCTTATTAATATTTAACTTGGCAATAGAAGTGTACATGAGATGGCCGGCGCTCTCCATGTTGCAAGCTTCCTCCGGTGAGTCCGATTCTTTCCTGTTGCCGCGCTTTGTACCTTCCAGGTTGTCGTTATGAGGAGGGGTTCTCATTGTGACGCTGTTGGCATCCAGTTGATCCACCATATTAGCTGGGCTTTCTTCATGTGAGCGTTCTTCATTTTCAATAGGGATATTATGCTGGCTGGGTTCTGTGTTTGCTGTCCGCGTGGCACTGTTGGGAACGGGCATTGTTTTGTCGATTATTCCAAATGTGTTCATATATCCTCCACGTGTTAGTTCTGTTCCCGTTATAACCTGACCCTTCTGCGCACCTTCTTTTAATTGCGTGGTGGTTCCTCTACTGTGACAGCGGGTTTCAGCAGAACGCTGTCCCATTTTTGCTGCTACGTTGTTATGTCTGCTTGTTTCCTGCGTAACCCAATCATCTGTTTTATTTTTCCAGCGTTTCTGATGCATAACCTTTTCTCTGCCTGTTGTGATTGGACCGATTACAGCTCTGCTGGAATCGATGGGACAGTGTGACTGCGTGCTAATCCGATCCGCGTCCTGAGAGTTAAAGTTGTGGCTAGGTTCCGAACCGTTGCGCCTTTGGATAGCTGAATCCATAATTCCTTTTTCCGCCTGATTTTTCTCACGTTTCTCTAGGTTATTTAGTTTGCTCAAGTGTTTGGACTCAGCACACTCTTTCACTCTGCTGGCTCTCAGTGCTGCTGAGGCGTCAATTACTTTCCATAGGTCTTGTTCGATAGCTGTGGATTCCCCAGTGGAGTCGCCAATTTGTCATGCAGAAAGAGTTATTTTTGCGAAAAAACCTAACCTCCCTAGGAGTCTAAGACTCTCTAGTGACAAACGAGACAAACAAGAGCAATCCTTCTCTAAACATACATTATTCTATGAGAAACCAAGTGTTGTTCGATCCTACCTCAAATCCAACGCTTGTTGTAGTAGTCTAGCCTTGCTGATCCAGATGAGCTCCTCCTTCACTTTAAGACCTGCATAC
>APFE031296735.1:0-10716 GCA_000404065.3 Pinus taeda | reverse complement strand
TCTTGGCCATTTCTGCTTATATTCTTTAAGTGATATACAGTTTTCAGTTGTTTATATGTTATTGCATGAATGTATGAGTTACCATTTGGCACTTCTGTACGGTGGAGTCATTTATTTATGTCTGACATATGAATAATTTATTATGCGATATGCTGTTCACAACTGTTTTGCCTAACTTCTTATCCAAAGTGGTTTATCTTAATTGATTTTTATTCTTATGATAGCTGAATGATCTTTATTACCATCTATTGTTTGAAATCTCTTTAGAGCACATAATAGAAGATATACATCCCGGGTTAGCGTAGATTAGATGTGTTGTTTCTCATTATATTACAATAGCATAGAGTTAGTTTAAGAATATGAATTAAATTAGCTTTAAAGTACTCTTAGATCAGCATTATCCAACTCTACACACACACACACACCCTTAGATTGGGAAACTGGTCCCATTATCCCCAGCCGAACCCGCTATACCAAACGGATAAGGAGCTGCCAACCAAGGTCCCGACCGGGTGGGTATCCCCCTTGTTGTCGACCCGATTTTTGGGGCTTCAACACTTCCAAAATGGGTCCGTGCTACTCGGGATGCAGCAGGTGATCTTGCCGGTGATCCTACAGATCAACGACGTACACGTTCTCATTTCGATAGAGCCTCTTCTTTACTGGCTCAAGCTTCAGCGAATTATGATCCTGACACCTTTGCAGAAGCTTCAGGCCATCCAGATTGGGACGCAGCTATGAATGAATAATATCGTTCATTATTTGCAAACGATACATGGGATCTTGTTCCTCTACTAAAGGGACGAAAACTTGTTAGATGCAAATGGGTTTACAGAACCAAGTATGGACTATATGGGAAAGTTGATAAACATAAAGCTCATCTTGTTGCTAAGGGTTTTTCACAAGTTGAAGGCATTGACTATACTGAAACCTTCTCCCCTATTGCCAAAATGAGCTCTATCTGCCTTGTTCTTTCCCTTGCTGCCTCTTTTAAATGGGAAGTCCATCAGATGGATGTTAAATCCGCCTTCTTGCATGGGGACTTGCATGAAGAAATCTATATGGAACAACCTATTGGCTTTATACAAACAGACTCCAGTCTTGTATGTCGGCTTAAGAAATCCCTTTATGGTCTCAAACAAGCTCCTCGGGCTTGGTATGCCAAAATGGATAGCTTTCTTTTAGAATCTGGCTTTTCTAGGTGTCATTCTGACAATACTGTCTACACCAAGAAAGTGGGCAAGTCTCTTATCATTCTTGTTCTTTATGTTGATGATCTTATCCTCACTGGTAGTGATCCAACCTTATCAACCATGTGAAGTCCCTTAAAAAGAAATTTGAAATGACAGACTTAGGACACTTACACTATTTTTCTCGGTCTTCAAGTCTTGCAATCCAAGGAGGGTATTTCCCTTTCCCAGTCCAAGTATGCTTGTGATATTCTTCGTCATTTTCACATGGAAGATTGTAAGCCAGCTCCTTCTCCCTTTCAGTCTGGAGTCAAACTTTCAGTCTCTTGTACTTCTCCTGAAGTTGATGCTACCCTATACCGTCAACTTGTAGGAAAACTCTTGTATTTAACCCATACTCGTCCTGACCTTTCCTTTGCTGTTGGCCTTGTTGCTCGTTTTTTGCAAAACCCCCGTGAAAGTCATTGGAAAGCAGCTAAAGAATACTTCGTTATGTTCGAGGTACAATACAGTTTGGGATTCATTACAGTGCCAAAGCAACTCCTCTATTGTTGGTTCATTATTCGATTGGTTGGTGACACCTGATTGATCGAAGTCGCACTGCGTGTTAAGTCTTCATTGGTTCAGGAACCTATTACATGGGCCTTGTAAGAACAGGCTCCATTTTCTGTCTTTCTTCAGCAGAAGCAGAGTGTCAGGTGCCGTGGACGCTAGTAAAGGAATCCTTGTGGCTTCTTAGGAATCCTTCAGAATGGCTGTTGAGCAGGCCAGCACGACTACACTTTGGTGTGACAATCAAAGTGCCATTCAGCTTTGCAAAGATCCAGTTCAGCATCAGCGCAACAAACACATTGAACTTCACATTGCACTTCATCAGAAAGCTCATTCATGACCATGTTCTTGAAGTGCAATATTGTTCAACAGATGATCAGGTTGCAGACATCTTCACAAAGGCTCTCACAGAGCGAAGTTCACTAAACTTCGATATATGCTTGGAGTTCAGGAAGTTGTCACTAAGGGGGGATAGGCTCTAGTGCCTCCTTCCTTCTCCTATTGTGTCATATTTGTAAATCCTTCAATCCTATCCCAAGTTTTTCTTAAGGGGATGTTAGGATATTCCGACACATAGGAAATAGTTAAGTTCAACTTGGTCTAGTATAGAGTTAGGTATAGAGTTAGGTAAAGTGTGTTTCTTTACCGTTGTACATTTTGTAACTTACAATCCGACGGTCACGATATGTAGTGATCCGCGGGTTCATTCTCTCCTCGGTATTACCGACACTTGATCCGTGGCTTGACACCCGATTGGTCCATTAATTCTATTTAAAGCGCATGGAGGGTCATTTGTAGGTTAACCGTGCATGAGAGAAGCTTATGTAAATTTTCATTCTTTTATTAATAAATTGTCTGTAGTAGCCACATTGGCGCAGGCCATGGACTGTTTCCCTCTCTGAGGGTTTTAACCACGTCAAAATACTGGTGTATTGATCCGTGATCTGTTTGTGAGCGGTGTCCTTTTGGTGTTCTGTCTGAGGAACTTACCCTGTAAATTCCTACAGAGGGAAATTGAGGGTGTCAGTGCATTGGAGGGTTTGTGGGCATTTGAGAGTCTGCATGTTGTTACTCGATCTGCATACATCATTATTTTACTGAAGCGTGCGGGGATATAGTTCTAGCTTAATCTAGGAGCTAACTAGATACTAGAACAATAGAGGGAGGTCTAGTTGAACATGACTATAGGTGAGAACAACTATAATCCTTGGTTCTGTGAGGGTTCCTAGCTGGAGGATAGGGTCAAGTGCCCTAAAAATTTGAGTGGGAGCTACAAAAAGTCCTGGAACATTTTAGACAATCGAAAAATGGATTCTAGTGTACAAATTGCAGATGCCAGTTCATAGTTGGGCTCCTAGTGCAACTGTATGGCGAGGTTTGGGGGGCCACCGGTGGGAACCTCTGTGGAGAGAAGGAGAATTCGACCATCCTACATAAGCTATGTGCATGACTACTTGGAGCTGAGAGAACCTGTTGATGCAGGAGAGAGAGTTGGAGAAATGAGGGTGCATACATCAAATGGAAGATGAAGTTGATGCACTTATGCATCAAATTGAGCAGTTGCAGCTTAAAGTGGACAAGAGCAATAAGGAAACAAAGGAGGACTCGACCAAGTGTGAACATAACCAAGGCTCAAATGGTCGGGACCCCAACAGTCCAGCGCCAATGGACATCTAGCTTTAATATGTTATCTCTCTCAGTTTTTAAATGATGAATTCTAAATGTAAATATCTTATGTTTCAGTTTTGTCGAATTTACAGTTATAAAGGCTCTAGAATGGGGGAT
Organism: Pinus taeda; assembly: GCA_000404065.3. NCBI lineage: Eukaryota > Viridiplantae > Streptophyta > Pinopsida > Pinales > Pinaceae > Pinus > Pinus taeda. The sequence goes on along the minus strand of APFE031296735.1, from coordinate 7,189 downwards.
TTTTGTTGGCAAATCAGATACATCCAAAATACTAGGTTTGCAAAAAAAATGAAGCATTATCAACTCTTTGTAAGCTTGGAAAAATCTATGTAAAATCCTAGCTTTATTTGCAAACAAGCACGATATATTTTATATAAAATTATACTCATTGTGGTTAAACAGAATATGTTTTATTAGTATTTATTATATTAATATGAATGTGTATATTAGAATATGGTTTCCTTAATGATGTGGATAGGCTATGCGGATAGCCTTGCTTCTAAAGAAGTCAGGTGGGTTGGTTTTGGTTTGGTTTGTTTTTATTTTTAATAATAATATTATTTATTGATTGTTATAGTTTATTAATAGTAAGGGTTTATTATTTATTTATTTAGAATGGAAGTATGGGAAATTTTGTGGTACATCTCCATATTTTGTGGATGGTAAATTAGGTAAGTGGCCTTGTTGCATGAGAATTTAAGAGAATCAAACTCATAATGAGCAACAATTAGCAACAATATCAAAGAAATTCAAATCTGGCTCTAGACCACTTGAGGTAACCCTTAGGGATTTGGTAATAACCCATGCTAGTGTAACAAATTTTATTTAAGATTAAAAGTATCCTTAGTAAAATGAGAGTGAATCTCAGGGTTAATTTTTTTCTTACATGTTTTTATTAAATATATAAATGTTCAATTATATATTAATTTTTTTAATAATAATAAAAAAGTTATAATTTAATCAGTTTTTATGATTTTTTAAATTTTAGCAATGTGAGATGCATTATAAGTTCTTTGATGCTTGTTATGAATTGATACTTCTAATTATTTACAATAATAATTATTATGTGGATGGTAGGTATTATAGTTTTAGTATTAGTTACATATCAAAGATAGATGTTTATCTTAAAAATAGTTATGTTCTTTTAATTAAAGTGCTTAATTAAAATAATAATAATAATATGAACATGACTTATGGTTCTTTGGATATGTAATATTCCTAAGCCATGGTAGTGTAACACAAAGTATATTTACGGGTTAAGAATCTACATGATAAAGTGGGAGTGAATCTCCATGGTTATGAACTTTTCTAAAAAAAAAAATTAATTTATATGCATTTAACTCATATATTAACTCTTATTGTAATTAATAATAATAATAATTTAAAATAAAGTTATAATTTAGCTAATTTGTATGATATTTTTAATGTTGGTAATGTGAGATGTATCCTAAAATAATCTTCTTTATGCTTGTCGAAGTTTACTAACCATATGATGTATATGATTGCTCTAATTTTATGGTTGTATGCACATTTACATTAATGCATCTTCAATTTCAATATCAGTAATTACTCAAACTTAATAGATGAGCTACATTATAAAACAAATATTTATTTTTCAATATAAATAAATAAAAACTTATTTTCATACCTATCATTAGTCCATAACTTGAATATCTTATTATAGTCACTCAAGATTTCGATCTTATTGTTTAACCTCTTTAATAACTAAATTTATATCACATTTTTAATGTATTATAGTAAAATATTTTATATGCAATTTTCTTCATAGAAAGATTTAAAAATGGTATGGAAAAGACTAAACTTTCTTGCAACACACATTTTGTAATACTACTTTATTGTAAATAAATATAAATATAATTTTTTTCAATAAATATAAATATAAAAACTTATTGAGCCTAGAAGCTCATTCTACATCTCAATATTAGGGGATGCGTAAATTTGTCCATCCATCCATGTCACTTTAAAATAAAAATTATGTTTTACATAAGAAAATAATGTGAGCTATAATTAAAAAAAATGAATATGTTGTAAAGTAATTAGAAGTAAAAAAAAATGTGTGAATAAGATGTTTAAAGCTTATACTTTCCAAAAATATTTCTAACAAGAGATTTAAATGAACTTTTTAAAGATCTATGTTAACTAATTTATGTCGATATCAATTTCATATATATCTATATATAGAAAAAAAATAAGTTTTTATCGTTAAATTTTTTATTTAGTCATATATACTCTATTTAGCATTCAAAATTACAATTTAAACAATGAAAAATAACACATTGTATTATATACTTTAAAAAAAATTACACGTGAAGAAATAAGAAATTTGATCCGTCTTAATTTTAGATCTTTAATATTTATTAATTATATAAAAATGAATAAATTATAGTGTTGAAGGTTACCATGTTTGGGAATGCAATTTTTAATATCGTCATGTATTTTTCCAATGTATATGTTTTATTTTTTGAGTGAAATAAATATTCTATAAGAAAAGAGAAAGGATTAGGTTTCTAATGGGGAATTAAATAGTCATCTATGTAGATATAATCGTTTTGGCAATTATTAAAGAGATATTGATCAAGGAGTCTATCAACATAGTTGCTGCCAAAATCCCCACATAGGCTCGTAATGAAACAACTCTTAAATCCCTCGTTAACATTAAAGATTGTCATTATATGATAATTTCCTAAGGCACAGTCATAGGGTATTTTGTGTGTCATATTCTAGAAAAAATTGTGATTAAGACCTTTACTTAGGAAGCCTAGGGATCTAATGATGCATTTTCATTAAAATCCATAATATGACTAACATATTTTTTTGTTAAACATTTACATGGCGAAAGACATAATATTAATGATCAACATTGAATATATTCCTATTCACAATGATATACATTTTATAATACATTGGAGTGATCGTTGGATTCCATAGTCCAAAGTCTCTTGGAATCCCTTTCACTGTTTATCTTCCACACCATAACCCTTAGAGGATTATGTGTCCAAAATTCCCTCCCTTAATCTGAAGGAGTGTGTATGAGTCGAAGAAGGTAGTTGTAATACAAAATGTGCAAAAATATGGATGAGAGCACTAGGCTGAATGTGCTCTCTGAAATGTTAGTATGAGGGGGTGGTTTAAGGATGACCACCAACACTGGAACACTTAGTGCAGTTCTTGAAACTCTTCCAAGTCTAGCAAGAAGTTAAAATATTCTACTAGAGGAAGTGTCCCTAATGCTTTGGAGAGGGATACCTTCAACCTGGAAAAGTGAGGTCTACAACCTGCATAAGAAGGGAGAACCTCAAACTGAAAAGGGAGGTCTCAACCTACAATCATTTAAGGATGACCACCAACTATGGAATGCTTAATGAAATTCTTGGAACTCTTTCAGAACTGACAAGAAACTTAATTCTTCTGGTAAAGGAAGTGTCCCCAATTCTTTGAAGTGTGGTCTCAACCCCGCATAGATGGTTTGAGGCTGATCACCAACCTAAGGCATGCTGAGGGGCATCTTTGTCTCTGGCTAGAACTCTAAATCTTGTATGGTAGGTTGTGGCTCAGGCTCGCTTGATGTGGCTTTGAAACTTGTAGATGACTATCAATTCCCCCCTATCAAATACAAGGTGAGAAGATGAAGAAAACTCAACTGCAATACGTTTTAATATTATAGAAGAAATTATCACATATGACTGAAATATCTTCTTGGTTGTTGAAGCCAATTGGCAAGAAGCGATCCATCCAATATTAATATGTGTTCTTGCAGGAGGTTTTTTTTTTAAGCATCCGTGTGAAGAATGAGTCATTTTATGATAGTGCTTACATGGATGAAGATAAAAACAATGATCTTTCATATGGCCAACCTGGTCACAATGTTGGCATATAACATTCTGCTGTTGTGGAGGAGGAGCAGATTAGTATGAGTTGTAATTAAGAAATCCAACACTTTGAAATTGGATTGGCTTGAAATAGTCTGGAATATGAAAGGACACATCCTTGTCATATCCAACACTGATTTTTTTCTTGTTGTTGACAAGCTCTTCCCAAGGTCTGATGATGGGGTTGAGAAGTGTAGGGAGAATTTCTACATCTACATGCAACTCTGCTCCTGAAATGGGCATTGAATCTGAATGAACTTCAATGTCAATGACTTGTTGCTGATGGGAGTCTATCTCAATGTTCTGACAAAAAATAAGTTAAAAATGATGACTCCATTGTTGTAATTCTACTTGTTGAGGTTGAGATTCAAAATCCAAAAAATATATTTTATCTTATGCATTTTGCAGACAAGTTTGAATTTCTGAGAGAGAGCCTTTTCTAATTTGGATTTTGTCATCAGTAGCAGGTTGTATTAGAGTTTTCAAGAAATCTAATACTTCACCAATTTGAGTCATCTTCTCCAATGTCAAACTTATACTTTAAAATTTGTTCACAATTATGAACCAATGTCACTGCAAGGTATTCTCTAACTTTATTCTCTCAGGCAACTACAACAATCAAGTTATATTCAAAATTTTAACTCTATAATTATTCTCCAAATCCACACTCACAAACAATGGTTGGTTGCATTCATATACAAGGAAAATTAAATTGTGCATTCCCAAACGATGAGACTCAAAACAAGAAACTGGTCAGTATGAAATATAGTTACATAGACCTCGAGCCAGCATCGTGGTGAGGATAAAATATCTTGCATCATGGAGAGGATAAAATATCTTGTGCAAAATTGTTACAACCCAAATGGAGTGTTCATTGTGATGGTGCCCAAGTAGCCACAATCGAAACCTCCAAAGGTTAAAGTTATCCAAATCTCAGATTAAAGAAAAACAGTTGAGGTGCACTATAGACAACTCAATAAATTGCACTCATAATGTTTGTATTGCCAATAAACTTGAAGTTTAGAACAAGCTTGAGCATCTACGAACCTATGCCACTTACATGGGATAGAAAGAAAATCACGTCAAAATCGTTGGACAACTCTTTTATCATAAGATCAACATTGTTTCAGAAATGTTGAATACTGGCTTTCGTGTCACACACATCTAGAATGTTGAGGAACCTATGACATGCAAAATGGTTGTTGAATAGTGCTCAACAATCTATTTAATACTATATCTTGACTAAGAAGACTACGATCCTTCTAACTTTCTGTGTTCGCTCCATATATGGTAAATATAGTTGGCGGTGCTTGGGCATGGTAGAATACCATAACATATGTATTTCCACAAAATGTAGATTGGAAAATTCATGCCTATTGTTTCAACGACTTTCACTGGTCGACTTCACAGGCTGTGTACATTGTTCACTTCATTCACCCTTCATTGCCACACATTCAATGGCCATAAATTTAAATGGTGACCCTGCATGGATTTGTATTCCCTTTGATAATGTTAGAGCCAAGATGCACAACAAACAAAACAATATACACAGCTATTAAAATCATGCATAGGAGACACAACAAATTAACGTGGTTCACCCAACCAATCTAGGCTACGTCCACCAAACATAGGCATTGGAAATCTTTATTAATCAAATAGGAGATTACATAACTAATCAAGTTCCTCACAAACTCTCTCACCCCAAAACAATCTATATGGATACTTGTTTTATAGCTAGGAGAATCTAACTGCCTCATAAATCCTCTCACATCAAATATAGGATGCATTAACTCTCTCCCAACAAGCTGGAGCTAATCTAGCAACAAATTCCTATTGTTGTCACACACTGAGATTTTTGCCTATTTTAATGAAATAGAAAATCTCAACAATCTCTACCTTGACAAAAATTAGCCTGATACCCTATTTGTTTATTATTTTATCTTTTCTGCAAGCCAAGAGAAGCCAAACACCAGCGTAGCTTCTCTAACAGAACTGGTTTCATGAACATGTCTGCACAATTCTCCTTTGTATGCACCTTTTCAAGAGAGACTCCCCTTTCAGTGATAACCTATCTTACAAAATGGTACTTGATCGGTATATGATTTGATTTACTATGATAGGTCGGATTCTTAGCCAAATTTATTGCACTTTGACTATCACAAAATAACTTGATGTTGTCCTACAACCTACCAAATTCACCAAACAAACCTTTCAACCAAATTGCTTCTTTGCAAGCATGAGAAGCAGCAATTTATTCTGCTTCAGTAGTGGATAAAGAAACAATGTTTTGTAGCTTTGACATCCAGCTAATAGCTCCACCTGCAAGAGTAAAGACATACCCTGATGTCGACCTTCTCTTATCCAAATCACCTGCAAAATCGGAATCAACATATCCGCATACAATTTCACTACTCTTATTGAAAGTGATACAATAACTACTTGTGCCACTCAAATACCGAAGCACCCGTTTCACTACTCACCAGTGTTCTTTACCCGGATTTTCCATATACCTGCTGACAACCCCAATTGCATGTGAAATATCTGGTCGAGTACAAACCATCGCATACATTAAACACAATACTACATTGGCATATGGAATTCGAGACATATAATCATTTTCTTCATCTGTATTAGGACATAAACTCAAAGAAAGCTTAAAATGGGAAGCTAAAGGGACTGACACAGGCTTCACATTATTCATACCAATATCTAAAGTATTTTCATATACTTTCTGTTGTGATAGCCATAGCTTACATTGCTCCTGTATCTGAAAATCTCCATGCCCAAAATCTGTCTTGCTGCTCCTAGATCTTTCATATCAAATGTCCTTGCCATCTGAGCCTTCAACCTATTGATTTCTTCTGTGCTTTTGCTTGCTAAAAGCATATCGTCAACATACAATACTAAGATAATGAATATGCCATTTTTAAATTGCTTAAAATAATCACAATGATCATATCCACTTCTAACATATTTTTGACTCAACATGAAAGAATCAAACTTCTTATACCACTACTGAGGCGACTGCTTCAAGCCATATAATGACTTCTTGAGCCTGCAGACAAATTTCTCATTGCGATGCTGAAATGCAGTCTTAACATCTAACATCTAAGTCTCCATGTAGAAATGCAGTATTAACATCTAATTGCTGCAACTCTAAATCAAGCAAAGCCACTAATGCTAACACAATTCTAATTGAAACAATTTTAACTACTGGTGAAAAAATCTCATGAAAGTCAATGCTGGCTTTCTGAGAAAACCCTTTTGCAACCAGCCTCGCTTTGTACCTGTCTTCCGAATCATTCACACCCCGTTTCAGCTTGAAAACCCATTTACACCCCACAGTTTTCCTGTCTTTCGGAAGCTCAACCAGATCCCATGTGCCATTCTTACCTAAGGCCATCATTTCGTCCTTCATGGCTGCTTTCCACTTGTCACTTTTCGAACCTTTTATTTCTTCCTGATAGCACAGAGGTTCATCATCATTAGCAGTAAATGCAACTGAAGTAACATAATCATCATACCTTCTCGGTGGCCGT
>APFE031296732.1:79668-108295 GCA_000404065.3 Pinus taeda | reverse complement strand
ATTGCAGCCTTATGGGTTCATTTCTCTTCCTGATATCCTTGAACTGTTGCTTGATACTTTGTTCACCTCCTCTTTGTTGGCTTGAGAAGCTAACTTCTCCTCCTGCTGCCCTCTCTTGTTCCTGCTAGAAGGAACTTGCTAAGGCCTCCATGCTAGGTAGGCCCATGCCTGAAGATTGCCCTATTGGCATTTCTTCCTCTGAAAATGGATTTAATCTTTGCCTCTTTTCCCCTTGAGTTGTTGACGTAGTGAGGGGAGTCTCTCTGTCTCTTTTCCTGCTTATGTCCTCTCTTTGTGGGGTTTGGAGGACTGAAGCTTCAGCTCTTGTTTCTTGCCTAGGAGGCACCATTTGTGCTGGCTACTGTTCAGTGACCATTGGGGCCTCTGCTGTTTGCTCTTTTTGCCCTGGCTGCTCCTTTTCTTGCTGCTGTACCTGTTCTTGTTGTACCTGTTGTTGCTGTAGGGGCTGCTCTTGCACCATCTCTTTTTCCTTGCCTTTGCTGGAGGCTTGATTTGTAGTTTTGACTGCCTCCTGATGTGCTGTGGAGGAAGAGGCAGCTGCTCCTTCTTGAGGGTTTGTAAGAGAGAACACCTGTACAGGAAGCTCTAAGTCAGCCATCTTAAGGAGATTTCTTCTTGCTCTTTCATTTAGTTCTTCCTGTGTGACGGGTTCCTCTAATGTGCCTCTCTTCCATTTTGATTGATTTGCATATTGTTGTATGTGAGGAAACCTTACATGGTCATAACTGGACAACCTATATTTGACCCTTCTTAAGGTTATGAAATGATTGGGGTCATAAGGTTTCCAGAGGAAACTGGTCTTTCGGCCAAGGCTTTCTAGCATTCTGTCAGCCTCTTGCCAGCCTTCCTCCCTCTTGTTTAAAACAAAGTGGCCCAGTTGGTTTTTTACCTTCAGCTGTGCTTTCTTGCCTTTGCCTGAGAAGTTATTCACATCAGCATTCCCAAATTTCCTGAAATATTCATGGGCAAACAATCTCATGGGCACATACTTGGGCAGTCTGTATGGGTGTAACTCACAACCATATATTCTAATAACGGTGTAGTTTTGGTAAAAATACCAATCCCCAATGCTGTATACCTTGGACAACTGAAGGATCCTCTGCATCTCATCTGTTAGTCTTGGAGGAGGTGAGTTCAGGAATAGAGACATGGTTGGGTGGATGAAAAGGTCTATAAACTCATAGTAAGTGTATGGAGAATAGGCTCTGCAGTGAAAAACTGAGGCCCAATACACTACTGACCTTGCATTTCCTTGTGCATCCACTCCGTTCACACCAAAAGGGAATTTCTCATGTTGATAGTATAGAATTAGGTGGTAGATGTAGGAGGAGTATCTGAACACCTTTTCCTTTGATAGGTTCATAAATTGCTCATGCATTTTGTCTGATATGTAGGTGGCATAATCATAGCAGATTGGAGCTTTGCCAGGGGAAAACATGAGCATCATTACCAGTACAGTTTCATCAATATACTCAATTGAGTTATAACCCAGAATGGGACTGATCATATCTGCAAGGTCCCTGCCCAATGGGTTGAGGTAACCATGAAAAATAGGAGGGTATTGCACATTATTAGAGTTAATAAATAGCTGATTTATCTTTGTGATCTGAGCATCTGTCAACATCTTAGCTCCTTGGTTTATCAGATCAAGCAAAGATAGCGGAACCAATTTCTTCTCAGTCTTGAATTGCAGCATCTCTCTGATGGCCTCAGGGGTTATGTAGAACACAACTGAGCCTGAAGGGTCAAGCACAACCCTCTGAGTGGGATCATAACATTCAGCACATAGGTGAATTAGGTCAGGGAATTGGTTGACCTGAGGAAGCTTGAAGATTGGGAGGAAGGAATCCCAAATGCCCAATATATCTGTTCCAGCCACATGTTTGGCCTTTAATTCATTTAGCAGGTGGAGGTGGAATTTGCTTTGTGCTAGGAATTCCTCTGATATTTGGTAATCCAAATCTGCTAAAGCCTGCCACTCCAATTCTCTCTGAGGGGAATTTAAAGGGGCAATATTGAGGGCCACAGGTGTTACTGGTGTATCCATAGTTACTCCAAACTTTGTTTCATATGTGAATTGATGTCACTAAGCTGAGTAACAAAAAAGGAGTATTTCTTGGAAAAAGAGGTGAATTGAGAAACCGAGGACGACAGGGTAAACTACAGCAATTTAAATACTGCACACAGCAGTGAAGGGACAGCAAATACTTGCGTTTAACAGAGTTCTTTCACAGTAATTAGGTGTAAGTTCAGGTTTCCTGTTCATGACTGCGCAAACAGAATGCAGGTTTTAGTGAAAGTTTTGTTAAACAAGGCTTAGCTAGTGAATTTCGACCGTTCAATTTCAAATGGGAACTGGGTTCAGGGGATTTGCCGGTGAATTATGCGTTTTTTTGTGTTTCAAGTCAATTTCAGCTATTTGCAGACAAAAACAGGCGCAGAGAGGATTAACAGTGATAAATACCTAGTATACTGATAGTCCGGGTCACAAGTGCAGGTGGGTAGGCGCGTCGAAGGTCTCCAGGTCGAATTCAGCAGGTTGGTGCAAATTTGGACATAAAATACATGCAAAAGACGCAGCAGCAGTTTATGCAAAAAGTGCAAAAAACGCGAAAAATTGGCAAAAATATGGATCTTTGGAACATTGGCGCCTTTTTCGGATGACGTCAGCATGACGTCATCGGGTGGGGTCAGGGTCGAATGACGTCAGCATGACGTCATCAAGTGATGTGGCGGCTTATGAATGGTCCATGGGGATGGTGAGGTGGCGGACAGGTGGAGCAATGGCGAACGGGGGCGCGTACGCGGCGATGACGCTGGCAGTGACGTAGCGATGACGCTGGCAGGCGGATTAGCGGAAACCGAAAACCACGGGTGGTATCATATCGCACCGCTTATGATACGGAAGTGGAGTTGTCAGAGGGGGCTCTGATACGCTGTGGGGGCGACGCGTGGCCGAGGCCTGACGTCACCCTCTGACAGATATCGAACGCTATCTTTCGGACATCGGGGCCAGTCCAATATCGACGTGAGTCTTTGGATGAAAAGCGCCCGATCGGACGGTCGATGGGTTGATGAATTGTCTGGACGATACGGCATCGGGCGGGTAATAAAAAATAAAATTTTCACGGGATTTGTGCCCGGCGGGACCCTTAGGAATATTTGTGAATTGCATGGTTTTCTAATGTTTTATTTACAAAATCGCGCAAGGCATTAAAACTTTAGATAAGTCGGGAAATGGGTTTTTTCAATGTATTTCTTTGTAAAATTGTGCATAGCTCAAAACTTAGGCTAAGGTGGAAAAAGTGGGTTTTCAACGTATTTTAGCCTTTTGAGCGGGTTTAAGGGTGAAAATTGGTTTTTCCAAGGTTTCTTAGGCAAAATGAAGGGTTGAATAGGTAAATGAGTTCTGAAGGAGAGAAAGAGGTAAGGCTTGGGTTCTCAAACTGACCAGATGTCAATTTGATTCCCTAGTGGTGAACATATGACTATAATGCCAAGGGAGGGATATTTATAGAATGCTTGGGGTTTATACACCATGGTGTTATAGTAGGGAAAGGGTGGCATAGGGAATTAGATAATAGAAGTTAGGGGTTAATATGGAGGGAAAAGGTGAATGAGGAGTGATGTCACTAAGTTTATTTGAAAACAACCTAGCTTAGGGAGTAGATCAAAATGAAAAGAATTTTGCACAAGAAATGTGGCTCTTAGGAAACAAGAACCAACATAAAATCTTGAATTCTTTCACAAACACAACTGGTGTAGGGATGTTAGAAATGAGTGTAAAACAAGGAAAAAGGAAGTTAGACATGCTTCATTGTGTTGTTTTCCTTATGTTTACCAGCAAGATTCAGCTTGGAAGGAATACCACTTCTGCAACCCCATCTACCTACCCATCTACTTGCCTAGCATTTTTTTTGTTTCTTCTTGGAGGGTGCACTTGGACTTGTAGACCCTTATGTGTCTTTTCTTTTCCATTGGCTTTTTCTTTTTATAGCCTATCTAACACTACCCTTATTGCTTCCAAGGCCCCAGATTAAGCAGTTGGGAACCTTAGCTTCTCTGCCTAACTATTGGTTTTCCAAGATTAAACAGTTTGGACAGACTTCTTTCTCTACTCTACAACAGAAAATTTAAATATGGCATGCTCCAGATTAGACTATTGGATCATCCATCAAAATTTAGTAAACATGAAGGCATGTACACACCTTGCCTTGTCTTGGAAATATGGGATCTTTGTATCAGCAAAGCAGAGCATATTTGGCATTTGAATTTGCCAATCATGAAATATGAAACCTATTGGTATAGGTATCCAACAAGCCACATATTCTGCTTTAGTTGTAGATAATGAATTGAAATTTGTTTCTTGTTGAACCAAGACATTAATCTGGAACCCATATAGAATGCAACACCAGTAATGCTTTTTCTGTCATCAACGCTTCCTACCCAATTTGCATCTGTATATGCATGAAGTGTAAGATCTGTATCTCTAGTATACCATAAACCAAAATTATGTGTTCCTTGAAGATATTTGAAGATCCTTTTGACTTCCTGAAGGTGTCATTCCTTTAGATTTGCTTGGAATCTTCCAACTATTCTCACTACATGCATGATGTTTAGTTGGGTACCTGTTAGATAAAGTAGACTGTCAATCATGGATCTGTAGGTTGGTTGATGTATTGTCGTTGATTCATCATTTGAGTTGAGACTACATCCTGTTCCCATTGGGGTACATACTGGTTTAGAATATTCCATGCCGTATTTTTTCAAGATCTGCTTGAGATATTTGGTTTGTGACAAAAAAATACCATCTTTATTTTGTTGAACTTGTAGACCAAGAAAATATGTAAGCTCACCAAGCAGGGACATTTCAAATTCTTGCTACATTACCGAAGAAAAATTCCAACTCATGGCTTCTTCATTGCTACCAAAAATGATATCATCAACATACGCAACAAGTATTAGCAATTTATTATTGGCAATCTTTGTATATAGATTGCTATCAACTGATCCTTTTGAAAAACCTTGTTGATGGAGATATCTGTCAAGACATTAATACTAGGCCCTTGGAGCTTGTTTTAGACCATAGAGAGCCTTTCTAAGTCTACATACAAGTTTTGCATTATTTCCAAGAATGAATCCATCTATAGTCACTCAATATATACTTCTTCTTCTAAGTCTCCATTAAGAAACATAGATTTTACATCCATTTGGTATACTTTGAATTTCTGAAAACTAGAAAGAGCAAGGAACATTCTTATGGCTTCAATTCTAGCAACAAGTGCAAATTTTTCTTAAAAATCTATAAATTCTTATTGAGCATATCCTTTACAAACAAGTCTGGCCTTATTTCTGATAACTTCTCCATTTTCATTCAGCTTGTTTTTGAATATCCATTTAGTTCCTATGATATTCTTATAATGAGGTCTAAGAACTAATTCCCAAGTATTATTATTTTCAATCTGCTCAAGTTCTTCATTTATGTCCTTGACCCAACATTCATCTTTGCATGCTTCATTTACATTTCAAGGTTCAGTGGAGGAAAGCAATTCTAGATAGCTTGAAGCTTTTGTAATAGTTCTTCCTGTCTGTACACCTGCCTCTTTCTGTCCTAAAATTTGAGTCTCTGGATGATTTTTCTGAACATACCTAGATGGCGTCTTTTCTTCTACCATTATCTGTTCTTCTGGTGCTTCATTGGTTTCTTCTTCAGAACTGCTCTGATTTGATGTGGGAGGATAATCCTCATCTTCTTCACAATCTTCAGTTTTTACTTTCTTTGGATTTTTCCATTCTTCATCAACCACAACATCAATACTTTCAATAATTTTACCAAGTCTTTTAGTATAACATTTATATGCTTTACTTTGAGAAGAGTAACCAAGCAAAATACCTTCATCTATTTGGGTTCAAACTTACCAAATTTTTCATCAATCCTTTTGATGTAACATTTACTTCCGAAAACTTTGAAGTATTTTACAATAGGGGTCTTACCATACCAAAGTTCATGTGGAATTTGCGTGTTGTTTACCTGAACATTTGCTTGGTTGAGAATAGTGATGGCAGCAAATGCAGCTTCACCCCAGGAGGTTGCAAGAGTTCCAGACTCATCTAGCATAGCACGAACCATTTGTTGAATAGTTCTATTCATCCTTTCTACCACTCCATTTTTCTCAGGAGTCCTTGTTGAAAAGTTTGCAACACGAAATGTTAAAAATAACATGTCTAAAAATAGCATGTCCAAAAATAGCATGTCTAAAAATAGAATTTCTGAGTCCCTTCCTATTTATAGTAGTCCCTAGTCTATCTATAGGAAGTAAAATTAATTTTTGTCTTCACAGCAGTTTGAAATATTAATTAATTAATTCAGTTGAGTTAATTAATTCAGGAAATTCGAATTTGAAGTCTTTGTGAGCATGCACATGAGTTTCCTCCACTAATTGAGGGAATACGCATGAGTTCTATAATGAGAGAATCAGTTGACTTAGTTCTAACTAGTCAAGTCCAGTTAGATTATTTTAACACATTGTTAAAATAATAAAATATAGTTTGTTAATGCTTGCATGCATGTGACAACTATTATTTTAGATAAATCAGGATTTACTCATGGATAACTGTTGCATGTCAGTTCTGTCAGAGACCCAGTTGAGATCAAATGTGGGACAGTGTACTATCAGATCCTTAACTATTTCTAGTAAGTAGTTTTTGCATGGTTGAGGAACTAGTGTTCTCAAGGAATACCTAGTTGGACCATTGGTTGTTTTTCATATGTTGGAATTAATAGCATATGCTTTTGTTATTATTTCCTAAGCAAACTATGTAAGGACCATAGGGAAAGCCTATATAAACAAGGCTTGGTTGGTTCATGAGACATATCTTCATATCTTCATAGTTCATTGAGAACTGAATAGCTTGAGAGCTAATTTTTTTTGTATTATGAAGAGGATTTCCACTTGGTTGATAATACATGGTTGTGGTTTTATGTTGGTGCTTTCCCCTGGATATATCTTGTGTTATGTGTGATTAATTCTCTTGATCAGTTATGCATGTTTCTACTTGATGTTGCTTATGATTTCAATTATGCTTCCGTCTAATGTTTTGGTAGAAGTAGAACAAGTATTATGCTTTAGGACATTGCATATATCAATTTTTCCTACAGGTGAAATTCCTACATGGTATCAAAGCACGTGTGATTAAGCAAGAACAGTGTACTAGCAAGAGGAATTCGAAGTTTCTTATTCTTGATATAGATCTCAAGTTATTATCACATCTATTTCATCGATGGCATTCAATGGTTTGAGGCTTGAGTATGCCCTTAATGGTAGCTCAAACTATATAGCTTGGAAGGATCACATGGAAGCAGTTTTGGAAGATAATGGTATTAAGGATTTCATTGATCAAGAAGTCCCTAAGGCTACTGACAAGACTGAGCTGGTGGAATGGGGTAAGTGTGTGGCTAGAGCTACGAGAATTCTCTTGGAGAGTGTAACAGATCACATAGTCTCAAGCCTCCATGGGAAGGAGTCTCCATTTGCAATGTGGAAAACATTGAAATATTTATATCAAAATAGCAGTGATCAAGGGAAGTTGGCACTGAAGGACAAGCTTCGAAAGATCAAGTGTGAGAAGGGTGACTCTATTTCTACATTCTTGAACAAGCTCACCACCTGCAGAGATGAGCTTGCAAGTGTAGGAGTCACTACATCTGATGAGGATATGGTGAGTCTAGCACTCCTTGGCCTTCCTAAGAGCTAGCATAGCTACCAGGACTCAGTGAATGGAAGGGACAAACTGCCAAATTGGGAACGACTATGATCGGATTTGATGCAAGAGGAGATCATACGGAGCACTAGGGATGGAGCTTCTTCGTCAAAACATGATGATGAAGAGAACTTTGCTTTAGCTTCTAAAGCTAAGAAAGGGAAAGGGAAGGCATCCCATTCCAAGTCTTCTCAAGGAGGGAAGAAGTTTGAAAAGTTGAAGGTGAGATGCTTTCATTGTCATGAGTTGGGTCATTATGTTAATAATTGCCTAAAGAGGAAGTCCAAGAGGAAATGTTCCTCCAAGGAATCTGATGGTGATGCACTAGCTTCACAATTTGAGATGGATTTCTCGCTTATTGCATGTTTGGTTTCATCCAGCATGGGATGTGTTTGGTATTTGGACAGTGGAGCTTCTTTCCACATGTCAGGTGACAAGAATCTTTTCAGCACTTTAGAGGAGAAGTATCTCTAGATATGGATCAAGATGGGTGATAACGGAAAGTATTGTGTCTCGGGTAGAGGTATGGTTATGTTTTAGAGGGAGCATGGTTCTCCCCTCACTCTTTCTAATGTTATGTATGTACCAGGGCTGAAAAAGAATCTTGTGTCTATTTCTATGCTTGAGGATAAAGGCTATGATGTAGTCTTTAGTTTGGGAAAGATTTTCCTAAGGCACATTGGCACTGGACAGACCAAACAGATTGGGATTCAAATTGAGAATCTCTACAAGTTACATGTAGAAGATTGTGTTGCTCTCAGTTCCAAGGCAGAAGTGGTGCATGGCCAAGATATTGGTGAGTTATGGCATAGGACACTAGGCCACTTACATCATGGGGCCTTGAAAATCATGTAGAAAATTTCTACCGGATTACCCAAGTGCAAACTGAAGGAGACAAGCACTTGCAAAGGTTGTACTCTGGGTAAGTATGCGAATGCTTCCTTTCATGAATGGGATGGTAGATCAGGAGTAGTTCTGGATCGAGTTCATTCAAATATATGTGGGCCCTTCTCTACAGCCTCCATTGTGAAGCAAAGGTACTTTATTATTTTTATAGATGATTTTTCTCATAGATGTTGGATCTACTTCATGCAAAAGAAGGATCAAACCTTCTTGAAGTTTTTTGAGTTCAAAGCTTTGGCAAAGAAAGAATCAGGGAGGAAGATAAAGGCCTTGTAGAGTTATAACGGTGGAGAATATGTTTCCCAGTAGTTTAAAGACTTCTATGCTTTAGAAGGAATTAAACGGGAACTCACAACACCTCATAACCCAAAACAAAATGGGGTGGTTGGAAGGAAGAACATATCTATTGTGGTAGTAGCTCGAGTGATGCTGCATAACCAAAGCCTACCACTTCATCTATGGGTTGAGGCATGCAATACAACAGTGTATCTTTAAAACAAAATTCCTCATCGTATTTTGGGGATGAAGACACCTATAGAGGCTTTTTTCAGGGAAGCGACCAGATGTGAGTCACTTCCGTATCTTTGGATCACTAGTTTACTGTCATGTAACCAAAGAAGCTCGAAAGAAGCTAGACCCAACAGCTGAGTTGGGAATACTTTTGGGGTATATGGATACACCTCACAACTATCGGGTGTTTCTACCTGCCATTCAGAGGACAGTAGTGCGCAGGGATCTGAAGTTTGATGAGCAACGAGCCATGCGAGATTCACTTGAGAGGGAGCTCAAGTTGATGGTGATGATGAGGAACTATTAGTTCCTAAGGAGGAGGAGATTCCTAATGATGTGAAGCAACCGCATGCAGAGATTCCAGTGGTGGAGATCACCACTACTGGAGATTCTTCTAGAGAGGGGCGGAAATGTTCTCGGGAAGCTGACAGATTGATGTAGGATGCGAGAGAGAATGTGCGCAGCCACCCTCTCATCGCAGACAGAGGAGATCTCCCAATAGATACACTGGCTACATGGCCCTGGTTAGGGAGTGTGTAGCGACTGAGCCTTCTTCTTTTGAGGAGGCAATGCAATAGCCAGTTTGGATTGATGCGATGGTAGAGGAGTATGATTCTATCATGAGGAATAGTGTATGGATGTTCTTCCTAGACCGGGGGACAAGTCAGTGGTTACTTTCCGATGGATTTACAATGTAAAGCAGGAAGATGATGGTAGTATTGAGAAACATAAGGCAAGATTTGTTGCCCATGGTATATCACAGGTTGAGGTGATTGACTATGATGAGACCTTTGCTCTTGTTTCAAGGTACTCATAGATCAGATCGATTCTAGCACTATCAGCACAGATGGGTTGGACGATCCATCAGATGGATGTGAAGATAGCTTTCCTCAATTGGGAGATTGAGGAAGAGGTAAACATTGAGCAGCCCAAAGGATTTGATACCTTCGATCATGAGTCACATGTGTGTAAGCTCAAGCGAGCATTGTATGGGCTGAAGCAAGCACCCCTTGCTTGGTATACCAGGATCAGTAGCTATTTCACTAGGTTGGGCTTCACCAAGAGTGAAGCGGATGCGAACCTCGACCACATCATTGTAGATGGTAAGCTATTGATTATTGTACTTTAAGTCGATGATCTGATTTTGACAGGTGATGATGAGTTGATCAAGTCTTGCAAGAATGATATTGCAAGAGAGTTTGAGATGAAGGACATGAGCCTCATGCACTACTTTCTAGGAATGGAGGTGTGGCAGAGAGATGGGGAAGTATTTGTTTCTCAAGGCAAGTATGCCAATGAGATACTGAGGCGCTTCCACATGGATATGTGCAAGCCCATGGAGACTCCTCTATCAGGTAACTGAAGGAAGGAGGATGCTACCTCAGGTGAGGTAGTAGCTACTATAGCTTATCGGCATCTTGTGGGTTCACTCATGTATCTAGTGAACACACGACCAAATTTATGCTTTGCAGTGAACCAGCTAAGTCAAGCTATGGTTCAGCCAACCAAGTTATTTTTGAAGGTAGCAAAGCATGTGCTGAGATACCTTAGAGGCACTACAAAATATGGATTATGGTACAAGTGGACAGAGGGAGTGAAGCTCCAAGGCTTCACAGATGCAGATTGGGAAGGTAGTCCATCAAACAGGAAGAGCACTTCTGGAGGGATCTTCAACCTTGGGTCAACTGCGGTTTCTTGGTATAGCCAGAAACAGAGATTAGTTGCACTTAGCTCAGCGGAGGTAGAGTACATGATAGCAAGTCAGGCTGCATGTGAGGCATCCGGATTCGGAAGATCCTAGTGGGATTGTTTGGTCAGATGATGGATCCGACGATGATATAATGTGATAATCAGACTTGCATTAAAGTCTCTGAGAATCCAGTGTTTCATGACAGGTCCAAGCATATAGATATCCATTATCATCATCTACAGGATTGTGTAGTCAAGAGGATCATGATGTTGCAGCATATTTCGACCGAGGAACAGGATGTAGATATTTTGACAAAGGCATTGTCAAAGGGCAAGTTTGAGTTCCATAGAGAGAGGATTGTTGTTGCTGATAATCTCTTTCTTATTGAGAGGGGGTTTTGAAAAGTGTACAACAAGAAATGCTAAAAATAGCATGTCCAAAAAATAGCATATCTAAAAATCGCATTTTTGGGTCCCTTCCTATTTATAGCAGTCACTAGTCTATCTATAGGAAGTAAAATTAATTTTGGTATTAACAACAGTTTGAAATATTAATTAATTAATTCAGTTGAGTTAATTAATTAAGGAAATTCGAATTTGAAGTCTTTTTGAGAATGCACATGAGTTTCCTCCACTCATTGAGGGAATAAGCATGAGGTCTATAATGAGAGAATCAGTTGACTTAGTTCTAACTAGTCAGGTCTAGTTAGATTATTTTAACAAGTTGTTAAAATAATAAAATATAGTTTGTTAATGCTTGCATGCATGTGACAACTATTATTTTAGATAACTGAGGATTCACTCATGGATAACTGTTGCATGTCAATTCTGTCAGAGACCCAGTTGAAATCAGATGTGGGACAGTGTACTATCAGATGCTTGGATATTTCTAGTAAGTATTCCTTGCATGGAGAAGGATCTATTATAGGAGATTGGAGGAATTGTGGCCTATATATTGAGGCCTAGGTAGTCCATGATTTTCATCTTTTGATTGAAGATCATCAAGATCTTCTGATTATAGAGAGAGCAGGATAGCTATTGAGCTGATCTTTATGTATGTTGTTGAGGATCTCCACTTGATTGATAATACATGGTCGGGGTTTTATGCTTGTGCTTTCCCCTGGATATATTATGTTATGTGTGATTGATTCCTTCTTATCAGTTATATGGTGTTCTTATTGATGTTGCTCATGGTTGATTAAGCTTCCGCTAAATTGTTTGTAGAAGTAGATCAAGTGTTTTGCTTTAGTACATTGCATTACCAGGTTGATCTACAGGTGAAAAATTTCTACATGGTATCGGAGCTAGCTGATTTGTAGAAAAAGTTCTACATGGTATCAGAGCTAGCTTATTTGTAGAAAATCTCTACAAAATTTTACATGTAGTCTTGGTCAATTAGGATTGGTTAAAACAACACTACAAATGCCACATCAATGTTTGTACTATTGTCATGTGGTAGACATGTGGAAGACATTTCCCCCCATGTCACCACCTACAATATGATGTTATTTGACACGTGGAAGCTTCCATGCCCACATGTCACCTCCATGTAAGGACACATCTTTAATCAAACATGTTAGCCTACCAATTCCATCCAGATCCAAGAATTTTTGAAAATTCCTTTCATGAATTTTTCCAAATATTTGATCTTGTTGATTTCTTATTTTTCAAATTTGGGATTGCCAAACCTTCCAGATCCGTGTAAATATGAGGTTTATTTGTGTTCCATTGCACTCTTCTCTTTTCTTTCACATTCCACTACAAGCAATGAGTCAAATATTTGTAGTTTTGGACTGCCCATGAGTATGTCATGTATATTGATCTGATATTGATCATAAACAAAACTAAAGTGGAATTGAATATTTGCCAATAGTGAATTGATTGTTAACTTAAGCACTTGATGTGGAAGACTGAAGGAAAAAAAATGATTTAATGACTTAATCCAGAACATCAGCAACATATTTAAACTTTAATTTATAGAAAAGAATAGAGATAGAAGACATAAAACATTGATTACGGAGTTCGTCCCTGATGGTCTACATCTTCGGGTCCGCTTTCAAGATTCGCATCCATTTTATGAAGGATTGATCCAAGGAAGTATTTACATAGCAAAAACACCAAACTGAATGTGCTTGCAGGTACCTCTGGTCTCTGTCAACAGAAAGCTCTCTCTCCTAGCTTTCCAAATCCTATCTTGGTTCCCAATTACGCCTCCCGACGGCCAAGGAACGCTGAAAACAAATCTGTCTCTCTCACACAAAAATCTAAGTACGAAGCTTCAAAAACCACTCTAATGTCTTCTTCATGAGCTAAAATATGAATTTATAGAGTTGTAGGTGCAGATTCGTGCTCCCATGGCCAAACATAGCATGAATGATTATGCATTTAAGGCTTAAGAGGTCTCGGTATTATTACATATAGACACCTTGTGAGAGGTTACATGATGGTTGAATTAAAATAGAACAAAACCCATTGAAAAAACCCAAAATAAACTTTGGATATCCAAATATGATGATGGTCTAACTAACAATGCGGAGAGGTTTGACTGTTGGCATGTGAACATCGTGGTCTAACTTCAGGCTTCCAACTTGCAGTAAATCTCGGCAGTTCCTCCTACTGTCGCGCACCCCAACTGCATGTGAAAATTGTTAACTCCAACGGTTTTCTACTGTAGTTCCAACGTGGTCAACTAACTGTTGTGGTCAACATCACCCTTGTTCACATGTCCACATCTCTGATGGTTATGACCTCTATTGCGGTTATCCAAACTGTGCGGTTAGGAATTGTGTAACACATTTGTTTTGCATAGTTTTTAGCATATAGTCCAAAAGTGGTTTTGTTAACTTAGGTTATGTGATTTATTTATGCGCTAGGTCCTTAGGACTTAGGATTTAGACCTTTAGGACTAGTTCTTGGTTTAAAACTTGAGCACCTTTATATTTACATAATGATCCTGCCACCTTACCTTAGATTTTTTTCCACCATAGTTGAACCCATTAAAAAAACATTTGTCACACCATGACATAATTTTGACCACCTTTTCACCAAGAAGGCTTTCTGCACCATGAAGACAATACTGATGAAGCTAACCAAAACTAAATATGAATTGGACTTCTTGGAAAAAATGGACTGACATAAGATCCTCCTAGATCAATCCTCTCCACTTGAAAGCTTTTGGACTAGAAAATTTTGATTTAAGTAGATATCAAGTGAGGGTACAACTCCCTCACTCTTTCCATCTCCATCCACCCTGCCTTGCTCAGATTCATGCCCTTGAGTCCCACTCAAAGATATTCAACATATCCATGCCTTGAAGATTGAACCTTCTTGTCCAAGATGGTATCTTCCTGCAACTCATTCATATATTTAGGTGCCAAATCATCAATAATAAGAATCTGTGTATCTTCCTTTGGATCCATTATTGTTGGAGTTTCATACAAATTCAAATTTTCCACATTTACAACTAAATAAATACACATGTAAGGAGGCAAATCTAACCAGAATGCATTATTTCCAATATTTTCAACAATTGTGAAAGGTCCATACCTGATGGGTTTCAGTTTCTTACCTTCACCTTTCAACCTGTCTTTACGGATATACAACCATACCTGATCACTAACCTGAAAATGATGATCTACTCGATGCTTGTCATGGCGGATTTTATACTTGGCCTGAATTTTCTCTAACTGATCCTGCACTTCTTCATGTATTTGATGTATTTGTTGAATGAATTTAACTGCTTTATTTTCATCATAATGCCCACCCACTTTATCTTCTTCATCGAACATGAAATCCATCGATGATTTTGGTAGATACACAAAACATGTTTCAAATGGCGATCGAATAGTCGAAGAATGTAAGGCTCGATTGTAAGCATGTTGCACATAAGGCAAAGATTCATCCCATAACTAAGGATGTTTATTACAGTAACCTCGGAGGATATGTATGATTTTCCTGGTCACCACTTTTGTCTGTCCGTCGATTTGTGGATGAAAAGTTGTTCTCTTCTTCAACTTTGTGTCCATGAGTCCCCACAAGGTGGACCAAAAATCTCCTACAAAATGAGTGTCTCAATTAGAAATAATGGAAGTAGGTAAGCCAAAATGAACCCATACTTGTTGAAATAAAATTTGTGCAGTCTGTTTGGCAGTCACTTGCTTTTTTCATGTAACAAGAATGCACACCTTGCTGAATATATCAACCACAACATACATGTAATCATACCCTATCCTAGACATAGGAAGTCCTCCAACAAAATCCATGGAAATGTTGTCCCATGGTCACAAAGGAACTGGAAGTGGCATGTACAAATCAATATTTTGATTTCTTGGTATTTTGGTCAAACACATCACAGATCCTTTAATGTACTTAACAATTGTTTCATACATACGAGGCGAGTAACAATACATTTGAATTTGTGCCATAGTCTTTCTTACACCAAAATGTCCTGAAATGCAAGAAGAATGTGCTTCCCCAATAACATGTGCCCTTTTTATCTGTGGTACGCACAACTTACCCAGATGATATAACAACCTTTCATGAATATGATAATTGACTTCTTCCACCTGAGTACCATAAGTTAGTGATTCATAAATATCGTTGAAACCAACATCTGCACTATATTGTTCTATATAACTTTCATGTTTTAAAGAACTATTTTATAGCACTGCTGAAGCATTCAAAGATGGTATAGACAACATATCAACTACTTTGTTTGTGTTGACGATGCTAGACCTACCAACATGTCATGGGATCTCCCTAGTAAGAAGTCCCAATTAGACCTCAGACCATTTGGTGTAGGAGTCCTAGTAGTGGGTCATATGGTATTGCCTTGACCGCGATTTCGCACAGAGGCAAGTAAGATAACCATGTTGGTAGCAAAGGTGTGACAGCTATGACGAGCCAAGGAAGGTGCATGAAAGGTTATAAAAGATGGGGAGTGAGGTGGGTGCACTAATGAGCCTCATAATTGGGTAATTATATGGGCCTTAACTCACCTCCTAGCTTAGTCGAATCAACTCTTCTCACAGCTTATTACATGTTTTGATTATATTTTGTTTAATGAGATGAGTTAAAGTGAGATATTATGCCTAGTGGACTAATATGCATTGAATGTAGGTTTGGAAGAGAAAATCAAGGAATTTTGGCAAGACTAAGGTTTGAAACTTGAATAGGAAAAGGGAGAGATATTGTAGGAGGTAAATACTCCTCATTTACTCCTCCCCCACTCGAATATTCCTCCATTAATCACACCATCTCGGAGTGCAAGTAGCCAAGTCATGAAGATCAAAAGGCAAACAAGTGAGTGATAGAAAAAGATTTAGTTCATCGAGCCTCCCTAGATTTAAGGAAGTTGTTGGAGACTTCAGTTGTATAAGTAGAGAGGCCTAGAGCCTCATTAGGATTCGAATTTTTGTTGCAAAAGCAATAGTTATTTTTGAGCTCGAGAATTGTTGAATACATTGATGTAATTTTTTGTTTTGATAATAAAAATGAGCTTTTTCTTGATCTAGCACTGTCTTGATTTAGAGGGGTGAAGCTCTTGGGTTAGCGCCCAAACCTAGCAGAATAGGCTCCTATTCTTGTAGCTGTATGCTTAGCTTAGTTTCATAGATTCATGGTTAAATTGTCTCTAGAAGTATTTCATTGCAAGTATTTTGGATTTGATTCATTGTTTATTAGTTTGCTTCCATTTGTGCATTACTTTAGTAGCAAGGTAGAAGAGATAAAAGGAGAACCACAAAGCTGTCAATGGGTGTCTTGGCCTCACCTCTTCCCTCAAGGATCATGATTTGAGGAAAAGACCCTTAAGCAACTCTAGAATGACAGATTTCCATTTCTTCATAAGATTTAGAGTTTACTATACTTAAACTATCATTCGATCATTTTTGCAAGTGTAGGATTTAGTTTCCATCTCCTCCATCTTTAGTCTTTCAGTAGATCTCATCCATGATTCCATTTTTTCAGCAATTTTCTTCATGCATGAAGTAGACAACTAGTTCATTAAATTTTGATTTTCTAGCTTGTTAGAATTCTTGTTGTTTACATGAATTTGTGGCAATTATAAATGTTTGATGCAGAACAGGTGCTTCAGAAATCTAAAGGGATCTCATATCAGGCAACCACCTTCCAACTTCATCCATTCATAATCATCCCTTGCTTTCACTAAGATCTTCACCAATCTCATCATTTTACATAGAAATTCCTCCAAGCATGTTGAGCGAATCCAACCATCTCATAACCTTGGTATTGAGTTCTGAGTGATCCTGGGCATTTTCTCACTCCATTCCACCCATCCACCACCTTTCCTAAGCCTTCCATCACCTCCAACAACCATCATTTTTCTCTCAATTGTATCCTATAGAAATACAGGGAATTTTGTAGGTTTCTTGTACATCGTGTAGGTTTTCCTGTAGTGGCTTATTTTGAGGTTGAATTGAAGGAAAACCTCTAGGAAGCCACACCAGGTCACCCAAGGGTCTCCAAAACCTTCCAATAATCTCCTAAACCTCCCAACCATCCACCATCATCGCTAAACCACCTGCCACATCACCAAAAGATATTAGGGTTTACAGTTGGCTTTCTAGAAAAAGAATAAAAAGAACAAAACAAATTTATTTCAGTCCTTTACATGCATAGTAGTGATGTTTGATGTCGTGAAC
Source organism: Pinus taeda (assembly GCA_000404065.3). Taxonomy (NCBI): domain Eukaryota; kingdom Viridiplantae; phylum Streptophyta; class Pinopsida; order Pinales; family Pinaceae; genus Pinus; species Pinus taeda. The sequence goes on along the minus strand of APFE031296732.1, from coordinate 90,749 downwards.
ATCCATGATTTAGATAGTAGCAGTTCATACGTGTTGGTTTGGCATTTTTGTAAAGCATAGTTTCTCAGAAGTTAGTTAGAGAAGGGTGTGTTTTTAGCAGAGGATTTCAGTCATTTTCCTTATTTGCAGTAGATAAGCTTTCTCCTAGAGTATATCTTTCTTTCTTTCATCAAAAATCAAGCTTCTTTTGAATCCATAGAATTCTGAATTGAAAACCCTAGTGGTCTCTCGCTAGCTGAATAGTGACAAAAGACAGAACCATCACTTGTACTTGTGTATACAACACTGTCACCTCCAAGTTTGTACGAATCCCGGGTTGATAAAGTAAAGTTAGTAGCTCCAGGAGTTGCAACATTCTAGTTGCAATAATGGTTCTCATCACTTTCTTGGCACCATTTTCGGGGAGGTGTCAGAGTACTATGTGATTACTGCTTTCTTTCTTCTATTTCTTATTTCTAATATTCTGCTCTTAGTTTCATTTCTGCAAAAGTAATTTAGTTTTCTTCTTTTTCATTCTGCATTCTTTGATTTCCTTTCAATTTTGCTTTAGGTTTTGTTGGGCCATTAATATGTCATTATTATTATCAATTTTTAACACTTGTTTCATCCATTTCTACTCTTCTTTATGCTGTCTTTTATCATGATTTATCATATAATTCCATTTTATAATTATTTATGCTCTTATGGATAAATATTATTTATTCTCCTTTATTTTTAATAAATTGATTATTATGCATGTTTTTATCAATGATGATTTATTAATAAATTGGTTGTAACATCACTCACCATTTTAGCCTCCAAAGATATTTTCTAGACAGAAGATTTGATTATTAAATGTGCCAACTTAGAAATTCGCTGGAATAAGAAGTGACAATTTTGTATTGAATGGATCGGGGAAATGGAGAAGAATCTAGAAAATCCAAAACATGGGTTTTCTTCAGAATGGACCAAATTAGTTTTCAGTTGGGAAGTTTTCCCAAATTTGGCCCGTACTAAGAGAAATGGAAGGTTCTTTGAAGATGTTTTTCTCAGATTCACTGTGTGGCCGTTTTCCAAATTATCTGAGTTGTAATGCCAAATTTGACCTGTTACTGTTGAATGATTGACGGAAGGATATTTCGGATATGATCTTGCTTATAAATTTGTTGAGACAAATCCAATTTTGTAATAGAAATCATGTTGTAATCATCTCTGTTGTAATTTCTATCTGCTCTCTCTCTATTTAAATGAAAACAAAGATCAGAGAAGGGGATTCAGAATTAGGGATTCATGATTTTGTAATTCTCAAGGCTTTTGCTGTTGTAATGATTTCACAGTTTGATGATTAATATATAATATGGAGGTTGCTGTTCATTCGCCTTATCTGAAGTAACCCAGCATCATTCGCTAGCGGCTAAGGGCCCAGCCTCTGGTGGATTAAGCTACTGCTTTGTATTATATCTTTACGATTTCTCCTGTGTGATAGTTTGGTTTCATTTCTATTTATTGTAGTCGCATCGCTTTACTGTTTCGTATTGCCAGACTTAATGAATTTCTCTGTTTTCTATGTTGTAATTGAATCGTGTTGCCATTTTCTTCCATCATAACAAGATTATTATCTTTTGTAACTTAAATTGTTATGCTATTCATTAAAGCTCCGTTGTTCACTTCAGATTTTTCCATTCATTACAAATTGTTGATTTAGTTACATTTATAGTTTTTGTGTATTTCTAATTAATTAGCTTTGTTGTTCAATTCTATTTAAGATTGTTGTTTAATTCTAGTAATTTAGCATTACTATTCCTTTCCATTAATAAATCATTTTTGTAAGTTTAGCTTTGTTGTTTAGTTTTTTCAATAGACTTAGTCACTATTCTTTTCTGCAAGGATTTGATTTCATCTTTTAATTGATATTGCAACAAGTGTGTTTTAGTAACCATTTACAATTTAATTTCCATTTCCATTTATTTGCTTTAGTGAGGATTGAAAGATCAACAACTGCAAAGAACATTGACTATAGCTGTCTAAGTTCTCAGATTAGAGATCTTGCCTATGATTGATTTTCATTTGCATCAGTTTACAGGGGAGAGAGTTATCATTATTGAGTTCTCGATTGATGATTGTTTGAGTAAATGATTTAGTTTAGAACATTTCAGTTTCTTGATTTTTTTCTAGCATTCATTTATCTTTGAATTTTAAAGCACTATACTGCAACACATTAATCTTGAGCAAGTGACCGCCTCAGGCTGAGTACACTCTTGAGATAAAAAATCGTCCCTGGGTTGACAATTAATGTGAAGATAATTAGGAATTAAAAGGACACCTTTTATCGCTCAACATTTTGGCACCGTTGTGAGGGAGAGTAGCCATTTCTAAGGAGTAGTGTGCATCTGATGAGTGCATGCTAGGAGAGAATTGGGTATTAAAAACGGAAGGTAAGAACATGTGTATGGAGCATGTAAAATCCCTGCTCCCCCGCCCGCTTTCCAGGAGAATTGTTAAAGAGCTTAGGGTAGAAATAAATGTTTGAATTTCTATGTGAATGACTAAGAAAAAAAATAGAAATTTTGAAAAATAAATCTCATGATTTCACTCAAGTGGTGATGTAAGCACCGCCCATTTCACTAACCAATCGACAAGAACATTTGGAAAAGGACCCTCGAAGAAACTCATGAAGAACATCCTCTATTATGGTAAGAAATGGCTCACATTTCTACTTTTGAATTCCCTATCAAAAATCTCGGAGGAGTGACACAAATTCACATAATTCCCCCGCCTTCTCTACCAAATTTTCATGGTTTCAAAAATGAAGACCCAAATACATTTTTATTTGAGTTTGAAATACTTTGTAGAGGATATGATTATTGTACTAATGATCAAAGGTTGAAAGTGTTTCCTCTTACTCTAAAAGGAGAAACTCTCTGATGGTTCATGAGCTTAGGTGGAAACTGCATCCAAACATGGGAGGACATGAAGAACATATTCTTGAAGAAGTACCAAGGTTACTGCAAATCCAATGAAGATATTTTTGATATGATACAAGGGGAAGATGAAATCTTGGAGGACTATGTAGAGCGATTTCATTACAACCTTCAAAAATCAAAGCATAAACATTTGGAAAAAAGAGATCTTAAAAACACTCCTACTCAAATGAATCAAAGATGAATTTTTAGAACTCTTAAATCTGATAGGGAAAGGTGATGTTTTTCAGTTGTCATATGATTATGTTTGTGAATTGTGCGTAAGGTATTCAAGAGGAATCTCCAAGGCTGGTAAGAATTCTACAGATGTTTGATCTTTCTTTTTCAAATCTGCTACAAGAACAGGAGACATAAGAGCTGAAATCAATGTTTTATTTGAAAATTTTAAAGTTGATTTTATTATCTCTCTAAGTTTGAAATTGGATGCTTTGCAGGTTCAAAAAAATGAAGAATTTGATCAAGTGTTTTTCCCTCATGACCGAAAGGAGCATCCCATAGATAGTTGCTCTACCTTATCTAGGATGGAAGTAGCATATCAAAGAGATAAGGAAGCTACAACAAGGTCAAAACCATGGGAATCATGGCCTACATGTATGGTACAAAACACTTCCTCTCCATTCTCTTACTTGCATAATCCATTATGGAATACTAATATGTTAGGGCAAGCATGTCAATATAATCACCACTAATCTTGTCTACAAGTTTGGCATGGTTCACCTGATGATTGCATGACTACTCTCCCTCATCTTGTATCACAAACACATTCTCTATATTGTTCACCAGCTCTTCCATAAAATCTTGCTTGCCTATCAAAACCATTCACTCAACCCAATCAACTACATCAAAATGCTCCATTCCATACACAATTTCCTGCTCAACCCATTCCACATCCTCACCATAATAAACCAATACAACATGCTTACAGTGTTGAACTGCAAAACTTAACCACCCTTCCCACCCATTCTATATCACATGCACCATTGGAGAAAACTTATATTGAGATTCAGAATGTTTTAAATTAAAAAATAGTAGAAGTTATGGAAGAAAATGAGGTTTCTTCTAGTTTGCATCAACAAGCCATTTTAAAATCTCAAGAACTTCATGATATGATGGCTATGGGAAATCAAAAAATCAAATGATATATTGAAGATTAGTTTCACTCCATCACTTGTTTGCAACATCACTCCATACTTCAACAATTTTTGACAACATCTTTTCAAGGGAAGTTGGCTTCTCATACCCTAATATTCATTAATATGCATTTTTCAAATTTGGGTATGTGCATACATGAAACCCTATTTCGAAAATGGTTCCATTGGAAGTACTCCTATATCTAATCCTGTTCATTTTTTTAAATCAAAGTAGGTTAGTGTAAAAAAAATAAAATAAGGACATAAATAAATACATTTTGTTTTAATATAAAAATAGTTGTTTTTGTTGCAACACGTTGTGGAAATCAACATCGGTGATAAATTTTTTTTAATTTATTTCTGTATGTAGATGATTTATAATAGAAATAATAGTTCTAAAAACACTCATTTTCATTTTTATTACGAACTTGGAAAAAATGTTTGAATATCATATTTTTTTGGCTTGCGAGCTTGATCAAATTTCTGAAAAGACAATCGGGACAATCATGTTTTGAGGGACCAAAAGGGAATATTTTTAAAACTTGTTTCTATCCTAAGTATCCATTGATGTCTACTTTCCAACCCAATTTGAATTACTCAATTTGGATTTAAGACGAAAAGGTTAGAACCAAAACATTGACATGGTGACAAGTAGGCAGCTCAGGAACACAAATGGGACAGTCAATTTTTGGAGGCCTAAATGACTATATTTTTAAAACCTGTTTCTATCCTAGGTAGCCATTGATGTATAATTTCCAACTCAATTTGAATCACTCAATTTGGATTTGAAATGAAAACGTTAGAGCCAAAACATTGACAGGGTGTCTAGTGGGCAGCGTAGGAATAGAGTTGGGACAGTCAGTTTTTTGAGGCCTAAATGACCATATTTTTAAAACCTATTTCTATGGTAGATTCCTCTATGAATATAGTTTACAAATAAATTATAATCACTCATATTCGATATTGTATGAGGAAGTTATGATCAAAATACTGACTGCCTATCATAAATCAGCACTCTTAAAACTCTGTCTTTCCGGCTGTTCCTTAGAGTATTCGACCTATCAATTCCTCTTGTCTTCAAAAAATGTATCTATTATGGATAAATAAATGAATCTACTTTCATTTACAATTCAAATCATTCAAATCCAATGTCAAACGAAGAATCTCTACCTAAAATATCCATTGTTGTTCTTAGTGGGGTAATCGAAAATGACTCTATTATGCAAGTTGTTCTAAGTAAAATTGGCATATCATATTATTGAATTTTTAACATCTGTTTCTGTTGGAGATATACCTTTGAATTAGCTCTCATCTAGCTTTGGAATCACTCAATTTGGAAGAAAAACAAAGAAGTTGTGATTAAAACACTGCAGGCTAACATGATTGGCCACTGCTCTCCCGCAAGTGACAAATAAATTTTACTTTGTTATTTTCTCCATGGATTTGTTATACAGAGTAACTGCTTGTTATTTTTTTACATAGTTCAAGGATTAGGGAAGCCCGATCACCTCTCTTTTGCTATGATTTAATGTTTTATTGTAGGTAGACACTCGTTTTTTTGCAGGTCCTAGGAGAATAAAAAATGTCAATTTATGGACGAGCGATTCTTGAAAGAAATTTTAATGAAACAAGGGAATTTTATACAACTCATTACCCAACAGATTCATAATAGAAGAAATGAAGAATTGATTTCCATTTGAAGATTCATGTCTTGTCACAGCTGCCAAAACATTTTTCAAAGAGATATTTTTTTCCTTGCTTTAAGAAATAACATCATAGCTGTTGTAACTTAATTTATTTATTTACATACTGTTTTTAAATAAAATTTTGTTTCTTTTCTGATTTTTCTCATATTTTGTGTTTTAGGTGTTGCTTTTTTCAAATTGTGGCCCATCCTCAGCATCAATACAGTGAAAAACTAATTCGTTTTTTGTGTGGCTGCATTTTATAATTGTGCATTTGTTGTTCCTTTATGAAGGAACAACACTTCTGCACTACTGCATTTTTGTTGTTCCTTTCTGAAGGAATAGAACTTTTGCATTTCTGCATTTTTGCTATTCCTTTCTGAAGGAACAACACTTTTGCACTTTTGCATTTTTGCTGTTCCTTCCCGAAGGAACATCACTTCTGCACTCCTGCATTTTTTTTGTTCCTTTATGAAGGAATAGCACTTCCGCACTTCTACATTTTTGTTGTTCCTTTCCAAAGGAACAGCACTTTTGTAGTTTCGCATTTTTGTTGTTCCTTTCTGAAGGAGCAACACTTTTGCATTTTTGTTGTTCCTTTCCGAAGGAACAACACTTCTGCACTTCTGCATTTTTGCTGTTTCTTTTCGAAGGAACAACACTTCTGCATTTTAGTTGTTCCTTTCCGAAGGAACAACACTTCTGCATTTTTACTGTTCCTTTCAAAGGAACAACATTTTCGCATTTTTGGTGTCCCTTTCAAAGGAACATCACTTTCACATTTCTGTTGTTCCTTTCAAAGGAACATCATTTTCGTATTTTTTGTTATTCCTCTTAAGGAATGACACTTTTTTCGCATGCATTTTTTGTTGTTATTGTTGTTCCTTTTAAGGAACAACACTTTTTTTGGGTGTATTTTTTTGTTGTTCCCTACATGGAACAACACTTTTTCACATGCATTTTTTTTGTTGTTCCCTACAGGGAACAACACCTTTTCGTGTGTATTTTTGCTTTTTGGTGTGCATTTCCTTTGTTGTTCTCTACATGGAACAACATTTTTTCGAGTGTTTTTTTTGTTCCTTCAAAGGAACAACACTTTGTGAGTATTTTCAAGAACAACCCTTCCTTCTTCTTGTGGGATTATTCCTAGTTCATCTCAACCACATTTTACTGATTCCCTTTCATGGCATGAAGTACACTACTTTTATGAGGATAAGAATTATGGATTCTATTGAAGCGAGTTAATATCATTCACATTATGATCTTTAACAGGACAGCGCTTTGATGATAGATTCTTTTCAAAAGGGGCACAATTATTTATATACTACTTTACTGCATTGTTTTCTGTTGAACATGATATTAATTGATCATCTGAATACCATACTGGTCCTCCCCTCTTGGTTATAATCTTCTCTGTCTGTAATAAATGAGATTATGGGTATATTTTTTTTTCTATTGACATGTTCAACTTCTTCCACCATCCCTACTCTTAAGGAGTACTGAGCCTCCCCCTTTTATCATAAAAATGTGTAATAACAACAAAATTTTGTTCGCAGATGGAGGATAGGGGGTCTCATTACGAGCTAGCCTACCATGTTCATAAGGCTGTAACAAAGTGACATTCCCATTATGGCCACCAAACCAGTGTTATGATCCATTGGATAGCCAAATTATCCTTGGAACAGGAGGTCTCATCACGAGCCGGCCTGATCACTTTTGCTACGTCCCAGTGAATGGCAGTGTGGTTATCTGGTTACCACGCCAGCACACTGATCTCTTCTGTAGAACAGCACTGAAACTCTCTAGTTATAAATTGAGGATTCTGGCTCATATGGGTTAAAAAGCAACCCTGCCGAGGCTATGGATGCCTGCTGGCAGCAGCGGCTCTGCTTATGGTATTGAAGTTATATCTTTTCATCAATTATTATTATAATACCCTTTTCTTATTCTCTTTTTATCAGAGAAGTTATTTCCTTAACTTTTTTCTGTTTTGAACCTTTATGCATGAGAAACTCACATCATTTTCAGCTAGAATACCGTCAACATAGCATCTTTTTAGCATATTGTTGTCCTTTTTCATTTTTGCATAAACTATCATCAATCCAAAGCGTCCTATCCCTTATTCATAACTATCTTTATACCCTCTGCTCTCATTATAACCATAACTCCCGCTGTCCTATCATTGATATGTGTACTCTATACTCTGCTTCATTTACTGTTGTATTGTTCATTTCCTTGCCTTGTTGTCAACCCAACACCTTTCATATGCTTTATGGTTATGGAACCCATTTTCCAATTGGAGGGCGGAATGTATGCATTATGGGATTGCATGTGATATGATTACTGCACTTTTCCATACCTTGTTGATTTGACAACATATTAGTATTGCATGTATACATAAGTTTTTCTAATTGAAATTTTGCATGCATCTTATCTGTTGTTATTCAAAACTAACACTATGGATTCACGAACATTGTATGCAAAATAGTGCTTTCTTTACAGGAGAACAACAAGTATGGGCAGAACTCTATTCGCAGCATGACCACACTATTGCAACTAAGAGAAGAGGCTCGAGCAACTCGCAAACGTGAACAACTGTTCAGACATGATGTGCTTGCATGGATTCCACCTTTTGCATCACTTTCAGCACCAACTTTGCCTACATAAGCTTCAACAATTGTCAATACATATATGTCATTACACATTTTTCTTTTTGGAGGTAAAACTTGAGGTAAAATAGCATAATTTTCTGATTGATTACGAATTTAGGAGAATTTCATGAAAATCCATTTTGAGCATTATTTATCAATCTTCATTTCACATCTTTACCACTTCCCCTTTTTCAGCCGCATATCATTTCCGAGTGTGGGGGAGTATTCTTTCATTTCTTTCTTATGACCATATCATTCATATTCTTTATCATCCATTGCTATTTTTATTCATTCTCAACACCTCCCTTATTCCATGTTGTTTTACACCAAGCATAGAATTCAACATATAGTAGCAACCACCTCTATTTGTTTTCTAACATCGCATGAGGGCATGCTAATTTTTCAGAGTGGGGGAGGAATTGCTACGCATGATGGATGTTTTCTATTTTCTTTGTCATTGAAGGCATACAATTTCAGTGTAGAAATTGATTTCCATAATATTTTTAAAACTATGAACTCAATTCTTGTGATCTCTAGGAAACACAGACATACTATTAAAATATACAAACCCAGATCATTTCAAGTTAAATTGGTTCATAAAATTCCAGAAATCATGCACTCTCACCTACAACCATTTTGTTTATATCTCATGATCCGTGCATCACAACGATCTGATTTTTTGGATCATAGAAGCATTTATATATTAAAAATTTACTTACCACATTTCAACAAAATCGGGTTTGTAGTTTTTGGGAAAATGGTTAATGAAGGTTGTTGTCATTTATATCATATTTTGCTGCAACTTCAATGTTATGCCTTCATAAAGATTGCTAAAATTCAATATTCATTAATTAAGGAAGAATTCATTTGTTCTATCCATTTCATGAGCTGAGATGAACATATTTATTTATTGCTTGGTTAACACATGGGTTTTTGTTTTTGGGTTGCATGAGGACATGCAATATATTCAGATTTCGTTGCATGAGGACATGCAACATATTGAGTGTGGGGGTATGTTGGGCCATCAATATGCCATTATTATTATCACTTTTTGAACACTTATCCCACCCATTTCCACTATTCTTCAACATATCATTTGTTATAATTTATCATATAAATCCATTTTATGATGATTTATGCTCTTATATTATTTATTCTCCTTTATTTCTAATAAATTGATAATTATGAATGATTTTATCAATGGTAGTTTCAGTAAATTAGTTGTAACATTATTTACCATTTTTAACCTCCAAGATAATTTCTAGATTGAAGATTTGACCATTAAATCTGCCAACTCAGAAATTCGTTGGAATAAGAAGTGACAGTTTTGCGGTTGAGTCTCTGAGCAAATGAAGATGAATTTGGAAAAGATGAAGTCAAATTCGTCTTGCTTTTGTTGAGAGATGAAAGGAAATATATTTTCTTGTTAATCAAAAGGTTAGAATCAATCCAATTTTGTAAAAGAAATCATGTTGTACTTATCTTTATTGTAACTTCTCTCTTATCTCTCTATTTAAATGAAAACAGAGATCAAAGATGGGGATGACTTCAGGATGACTTTGGGGATTTGAATGATGGAATTGAGGATTTAGAATCAGAGATTTAGAATAAAGAATTCATGATAGGATAGGAGGAAGAAAGGATTGTTTTATGCTGTAAGTCTCAAAGCTTCAACTATTGTAATGATTTCACCATTTAATGATTAATACATAATTTGGGCGTTGTTGTTCACTCTTTTCCTTCTGAAGTAACCCAGCAGCGTCCGTTGGCGGCTAAGGGCCCAACCTCTGGTGGAGTACGCTGCTGATGTTGTGTATCATATATTTACACTTCATTTTGTATCATTATAACTTGATTTCTGCGTGGTTTGCTTATCTTTATTACTCGGTAATTTGATATACCTTTCATATGCTATGCTATGATCTATTACGATTAATGCATTTATGGTTTTTCTCAGGAAATCTGCGTAATGACTATGCATTGTATCATTGAATCTTTTTAGGGTTGATTGCATGTTTTTAGTCGCAACTAGTTATTTCTGTTACGGAGCATCTGTATTGAGTATTATTGTCGTTTGATTCATTTGCAATCCCGATTATTGGAATCCGAAAGTAATGATATTCTATTTGGAGACATAGTTGTATTATCCTTAATTGTCAGATTACTATATTAATGTGAGGCGTGCATATATGGTTGATTATTGTTGTTCTATAATTTATCAATGAGTGTTGTTCCATAAAGTATATTCCATCTAGTTTGCTTGAGGGGAAAAGAATGTTATATCAGAGTGTGAATCAGTTGGTTTTGACTAGCGAGATTTAGCTCTTTTGATTGTTGTTCCATTTACTATTGTTCCATTTCCTATTTGTTGTTCCATTTTACTTTCTACAGTTCCATTTACTTGTATTTGCTGCTTTGGTGTAAGAGAAGGTCTAAGGCTGTAGTGAGCCTTAGCAGTCGCTGCCTAGCTCCCAGACCTATGGTCCATGCTCTAATTTCCTTTCCATCAGTTTCTAGAGGGATGGGTTATCGCTTCCGCACCCTTGACTGATAAGATGCCTTGTGTGATTTTATCCTTTGAAGTAATTTAGTCATAGTTTAGCATCCGTCTACCCTTGTATTTTCTGAACGCTATACTGCAAAACATTACTCTTG
>APFE031296732.1:27679-55760 GCA_000404065.3 Pinus taeda | reverse complement strand
GCAGTGGAGTCACCTTCCAATTTGTTATTTGATGTGTGGAGTCGCCAAGGTAGATTTGCAGCCTCGAAAAGATGTCTGAGCTCCTGCTACCTTCAGAAGTTCAACCTCTTAATTTCGGGAATGAATATACTTCAGGATCCCGACAGACGCACCAAAATGTTATCTCAAAATCAAGTCCTGATAGGCTGCTGGTCAGGTTGACTGTAAGTAACTATTTCAAACCAAGCTTTTGACTAAGGCTTAGCCTCCTTAGCGTGAGAGGGCTCTCTCAAAAGGGTTATTGATTTTGATTAATGATAAGATGGATAACTCTTGTGGTGTAACAACATACAAAAATATAATGGTTGGATAAACATTTCATAAGTTCCCATTGGGCCTATGGAGTCAATCATACTTCAGTAAACAATGAAACTGCCTTTACATAGAAGTCAGGGCACTTACCATTTAGATGTTCAGAACACAACTCATATAAAACCACAGTTCATACATGCATATAGGAAGTTAGAGCACAATCAGTGAATTCTGAGTGATTATGCATCCATGCAACTGTAAAAAGACATTAAGGAAAGAAAAAAACACACATTCTGAACATGACAAATCCTTCATGAATCCTGAGAAGAAAAACAGATGATTTATATTACTGAAAATGGTCTTTACATAAGCTAAAACGGTACTTCTGTTATCAAATTTCCAACCCTGAGTACATTGATGCTTCAGCTATATATAGAGCTCTTTACATAACTTGGATTTGTCCTCAAGCATGAGGGAAATTCGAATTCATCCTACTATGACACCTAATGATACTTAAAACTAACTATTAAATGCAAATGACACCTAACTAGGAGTCCTAGAGACCTAATACAACTAGGAGTGTAACTCCTTATTATGATTACAACAACCATATCTAAACATTTAAAACATTCTTTGACACCTAACACTCCATGAAACCGAACTTGATGAAGCCTCCCACGTGGTCATCTGACTGTTGAAGGCAAACCCTAGAAATTAGGTAACATGTTTCCCTGTTTTTAGGTGTAGGATCCCTGAAAATGGCACGTGTGACAGAGCCTTTATCTCTTCATCCATGACACCTTTTTCGAGACTGAAGGATTTTTTTATAGTCCAGGATGTCTAGAACAAAAACCTCTCTTGGTTTTGTAAAATACTTCTCCAGCTGTCCAGAATCGATCCTTGAAGAAGACGTGTAAAATAGGAAACTTTGATCTTGAAAAACTGCACCTACAACAGTTTCGTAGCGCAAGTTTGGTCCTTCATTTCTCCCAGATCATGATGTATTTGAGGAAACGGAAGGAATTTTTTGTGAACCAATCTGTTATGAACAAAAACCTCTCTTGGTTTTTTGAAACATTGTCCCTACCTCCCAGAATATGCCTTTGAAAAACCGGTGTAAAACAGAGAAATATGCCTGTGAAAGACTTGCACCTACAGCAGTTTCGTAGCGCAAGTTAAGTCTTTCATTTCTCCCACCTCAGAATGGATTTGAAGAAACTGAAAGAGGTTTTTCTAGTTAATCCTGTTATGAAGAAAAACCTCTTTCAGTTTGCAAAATGCAGTTCTCAGCTACTCAGGAAAGCTTCTGTAAGTTGACTAGTAAAAACAGTTTTTCTTTGCTAAAACAGGTTGCTACAGGGGTTTCGTAGCGCGCTACGAAAACACTTAGAGTGAGTTTTTAACTATAAAAACCTTGACACAAGTTTGACACATCGAATTTTAGGTGATGTGGGACTAGTGATGGGCAATAACGGAGTGTTGACCCTATTTGACCATACCAACAAGACTCTTTGATAGATCTTAGACACGGAAACAACCATGGAAAGAATAGACCAAGACTAACATGAATCCTTTGGAATCAAACTGATGTCAAAACACATGGTGAGGATTTTAGGACATGGAATGAGGCTATGAAACTTTATTTTAATATGGAAATGAGACTCTAACCCTATGAATTAGACTCTAAAACATAAAAATGACTTCACCATGACTTGACCATGACTGATACAAGAGTTGAGAAACCATGTAAGTTGTCCAAATTTTTTAAGGAAGTTTTACAGTGATAACAGGCCTGATGTAGGTTAGTTTTCAGCAAAGAGGATAGCATTTAAAGTGTTACAAGTTGGGTATTATTGGCCCACTCTTCATCAGGATGTGAAAATATATACTAGTCAGTGTGATTAGTGCCAAAGGATGGGAAAGCCCACTTCAAAAGATGAAATTCCTTTGCAACATCAAGTGACTTTTGAGCCATTTGATAAGTGGGGCATGGACTTCATTGGACATATTGACCCTCCTTCCAATAAAAAGCAATATATCATTGTGTGCACTGACTATCTAACTAAGTGGGCTAAAACTAAGGCAATTAAGGCAATAACAGAGGAGAAGGTGGCTGAGTTCTTAAGGGAGAATGTGTTTTAAAAATTTGGATACCCTAGAGAACTGGTAACTGATCAAGGCAACCAGTTCACCTACAATATGATTGAATACTTTCTCAACCAGAATAAGATCAAGCATAGGACCTCCACTCCCTATCACCCAAAAGCTAATGGGAAAGTGGAGGTGACCAACTGAGCACTAAGTGGGTTGAAACCAAGGCAATTAAGGCAGCAACAGAGGAGAAGGTGGCTGAGTTCTTAAGGGAGAATGTATTTTACAAATTTGGATACCCTATAGAACTGGTCACTGATCAAGGCATCTAGTTCACCTCCAACATGATTGAATACTTTCTAAACCAGCACAAGATCAAGCATAGGACCTCCACTCCCTATCACCCACAAGCTAATGTGCAAGTGGAGGTGACCAACAGAGTGCTGGAGAGCATCTTGACCAAAGTGATTAGCAGTAGCAGGAAAGATTGGACAGATAAACTAGTTGAGGCCACCTGGGCCTATAATACCATTTGGAAGACCACCACTGGATTCACACCCTACGAGCTGCTCTATGGTAAAAAGGCCCTGATTTCCATTGAGTTTGAGTATAACACATTGAGAATGGTAGCCCAACTATATCTAGATCTCAACAGTGCACAACAAAAGAGATTTATTTAGTTGAATGGTTTAGATGAATTCAGAATGCAGGGCCTCCTCCACACAGAGGTAACTCAACTTCAGAGGAAGATTTGGGATGATAAGAACATCAAGGATACAAAATTTCAAGAATGTGATTGGGCCTTATTATATGATTCCATATATAAATACTTTAATGGCAAGTTAAGGACAAGATGGTTGGGGCCTTATGTTATAAATAGATGTCATGATAATGGTTCAATACAGATTAGGACCATAGATGCAAAGGAAATTCCTTTACTTGTTAATGGGCACAGACTGAAAGTTTATAAGAGGCCATTGTCAAAGCAAGAGTTCATTGATGGTATCAATAAAATAGTGATGGTGGTGGAGCAAGTTTCAGCTCCTGTCTCATCAAATCACTGAGAGAGAAAAACAAGAAAAACAAGGGCTCCGGTGAAGACCTCCATGAGGTGCTTGAGTCCCACCAGTGGCATGAAAACCACTTGGGGCGGCCCATTGGTGTCAAAAACAAAAAATAAAAAGGAAGTAAAAATATCCCTGGGTGAAAACTTCTCTTGAGGTGCCCAGGGAAAATAGCTAGAATGAAAACCTCTTAGAGGGAGAGTGGTTGTCTTCAGAAAAAAAATGAAAAAAAATAAATAACTAAAAAAAGAATAAAAAAAGGAAAAAAAAGAAGAAGAGAAAAATCATGAAAAAAATGTGTTTGCAGGTCAGCGAGAGGACAATCAGAGAAAAAAGGAGAGTAAAAAAGGGACCTATTTCACTCACAGTTTTATTTTTCCACCCATCATCATTCATCACTCCACCATTTATTTCATTTTTTCACTCCTTTTCTTTAGTTTACAAGGGGACTGTGTTTTCTACAGGATCCCTTGAAAACCTACAGGATGATCTTGTAGGAATTATAGTGGTTCGGGAATCCTATAGGAAGTGAACCTAGTGCGAGAAAATGACATGCCATGTGAAAAAATAACATCCCTACATCACCACTTCATTAACATACCTCTCTCCACCTTGATTGCCCCTGCATTCATCATAGAAAGATCAATTTTCAAAAAAAATTCACAGTCCTCAAGAGAAAACACAGAAAAAAATGAAACAAGTGGGCAGAAGGGAACAACACCTGAGTGTATGCCTCATTATTCACAATCCTAGACCTCCACTCTATCCATGTCATCATGTTCAAAATCCCACCAGAGTGTATGATTAAAAGTTCTAAGGGAGAAGTAGCTACAGGACATCCTGTAGGAAATCCTGTAGCAGCCTATCCCACAAAATAAAAATCATGAGTCGCAACAAGCTTCCAACTTGAATATCAAAGGGTAGAAGGAGCTATAGAGTAGCAGCAACACCATCATCTTCAACACCAGGTACCTGCACATCAAAGTAATCATCAAAGAGAAATAAAAAAGGAAGGAAAAATAGCATGCAACCAACACACAACAAGCACATCATGTCTTCAACAAACTGCAGCAAGGTATTAGCACCACAGGTAAGTATCTCGCTTCACTCTCCCATTTGCATTATGTAGTAAAAAAAATGTAAAGGTTGTGAGCGAGTTGGTTTATAAGCGAAAGTTGGCCAGTTAACTTGGCCACCTTCGTTCAGTCAACAAAGACAAAAATGTTGGTCCTCCCACACGTGGCAGCAGTCAAGTCAAAAAGGAGAGGAGAATGACAAAAGCAGTTAAGTCTACAGAGGCATGAACTGGGAGTTTATTATGAGGATAGGGGAATGATGAGGTGGTAGTCGGGACCAATAGTCCAAAAATAGAAGACGTACCTCTGCTGCTATCACACCACCTCACTAACCTCGACCGTAAGAGGAAATAATTGTTGATCCCGATGCACTCATGCATTCATCTCCTTGAGGCTCACTCTAGAAAATTCGCTCTTGTACCCAAGAAACCTATAGAAGAGAAAATTCCACCTTTCTCCTGCATAGGACTTCCTATAGGATTACACAAGAAATCCTACAGGACCACACAGGAATCCTACAGGATACAGAGACAGTCTACCGGATCGGCTGAGAGCATTTTCAGAAGGGGATACATAGGGGTTGGCCACAACAAACACCACGAGGAGGTAGGCTCTATATTTACTTCCCTTTATCCAAGTGAATTTCTCAGAAAAATCTCCTACTTTGAGTGAATTTAGCAACTGTGTAGGGAATTGACTCCACCATTATTTCAGTCCCATTTACTTTTGCATTAAAATCTTTGTCAACCATCTCTTCTCCTCATAATTCACGAGCCAAATGTTCTGGGAGATTTAATAGAAGGGAGCCCATTAACACCGTGAGAATCCACCAATACCCTCCTATGCTAGAAATATTCACGAGGCATAATTGGATGGGATATTTTGGGAAATTAAGGGGGCATGATGATGGAGTGGCCCAAGAGTTTTCTCTCTCCCTCATTCCACTGACCAGAGCGTATGCCATTATTGTGGTGAGAGGCCTCTCCATAGAGCTCACCCCTGAACTCATAAGCAGGATTACCACACTTCCCCCAGGAGTGCGTTGAAGAAAGGAAGACAAGGGAGAGCCAGATTGCCAAGAAGAAGTTTTTTCTAGAGGGAGAAGAGCCCATTGAGGACAAGAATGGAGTAAGGAGAACAAGCCTACCATACCCCTGGAATGAGGTAAGCTACCACCTTATTAAATAAATATCATGTGAAGTTAGGTATAGTGTGGTTTATGGGTATCACTTTAGGCTTCTTGAAGAATTGAGGTTTGGAGTAGAAACACCTCCTCACCATAGGCTCAACATACCATACTTCCTTCTAAAATCACTGATAGATATAAGCATAAAGGTGCACCAATAGTTAGCCCACCATGGGTTAATTAGAATCATCATCGAAGATGCCCTCCACAACCTCAGAATTCCTATCCAATGGGAAATTTCTAGAGACATGCAGACAAAGGAGGATATCAAAGCCCTCACATAGTACATTAGTCCTACTGTCAGTGAAAAATATGAGGAAGAAACTGAAATAGATGGAGAAGAAATAGAGAGGGATGAAGATGAGATATATGAGGAAGAAGAGGAGAAAAATAAGGAAGGTGATGAGGAAACAGAGGAATATGTCAAGGAGGAGACTGATAAACAAGATGAGGATCTAGAAGGAGAAGAAGAGGGGAAAAACATAAAGGAAAAGGAAAATGGAAAAGAGGAGGTAGAAGACAAGAAGGAGTCACCTAGGATGTCTCTAGAACCAACTGAGAGAGAGGCAACAACTTCCCTCACTGCCCTTAGGACCCTTATCAAACATAAAGGCAAAAGCCAAAGGCATACCCCCTTATATTTCAGAATAAGGAAAAGCACAAGGATAAGGCAGGGAAAACCCCAAACTCCAAAAAAGGTTACCATTATTATTGAGGACTCACCTAAACAGTAGGAGAAGATGGCCCCTCCTATAAAAACTCAAGAAGAAGGACCATCAGCCCAAACCTTGCCTAAGTCTCCTTTCACCTATGTGAGAAGTCCTGTAACTAGGTCTACCTCACCCAAAGGAAAAGCCATCCTACAGGATACATAGAGAGACCATCATGAAAAATTAGTTAGAGGCAGAAAATACATGGTTAAAAGGACAACTACAAGAAAGAGAGAATTAATTGGCATCCATGGCCAGTCTCTCTTTGGAAGCAATCTAGTGCAGGATGCCAGCTAAGTCCTATGCACTATACCTTAAGGAACAGTGGCTTCAGTTCCAAATCAAGACCCTAGCACAAAGAGGCACTATGCCATTCCAGGATTATAGACAGTTCATTGATATTTTTGATCAAAGCACATTGGAAGATAGGGCCAAGATGTCTGAGTTTTATTTGCATAACATGGTGTTGACAGACATGAATGTATGGGACCCTAATGCAAAGCTGGGGGATTTATAGTTGATGGATTTGGCATCATGGATGAACCATGAGGAAGCAAGGGTTGCGGAAATGAAGAAGGTATTGGCAAGAGAACAAACATAGCCTCTTATGATCATAGTTGAGCAGTCCAATCCAATGGCACTCATCAGTACACATAATTTAATTGCAAATGATCCTCAACTTGCACCCAGGTATCTTGTTGCCCAAGAACAAGCAATTACACATTTTGAGGACATGTTCAGATTATTTGGGGATGACAGCATGCAATATTGCCTAAGGATATGGAATACATTGCCATATAGTTTGAAGATCAGAGAGTACCACTCTCCTCAAAGGATGATAGAAGCACTGAACAAGACACCCATGTACAAGAAATCCATCCAAAGGCTCAAAGTCAATTGGATTGGCTTGCAACTCAGTCACCCACTAATCTTGAGGATGTTAGAAGGAAGGAAGGAAGAGGAAGAAAGAAGGTAGTGGGATTAGGTAGAAAATAAGGTAGGATTCTATGCACAAGAAGAAGAAACCACAACAGAGGCATGGGATGTTAGGGAAGCCACTAGAGCTATGAAAGATATGGATATTGATTGAGTTTCTCAGAGGATGAGAAAAACTTTCAGTAGGGGGGTGATAATGAGCCTCATCATTAGGTAATTATATGGGCCTTAACTTGCCTCCTAGCTTAGTCAAGTCAACTCTTATCACAACTTATTACATGTTTTGACTATATTTTGTTTAATTAGATGAGTTAAAGTGAGATATTATGCCTAGTGGACTAATATGCATTGAATGGAGGTTTGGAAGAGAAAATCAAGGAATTTTGGAAATACTAAGGTTTGAAACTCAAATGGGACAAGGGAGAGAGATTGTAGGAGGTGAATCCTCCTCATTTACTCCTCCCCCACTGGAACATACCTCCATTAATCACACCAGCTTGGAGTGCAAGCATCTAAGCGATGAAGATCAAAAGGCAGTCGAGCAAGTGAGAGACAAACAGTTAGTTCATCTCAAGTTTGGGAGCTGAGCCTTCCTAGATTTAAGGAATTCATTGGAGACCTCAGTTGTATAAGTAGAGAGGCATAAAACCTCATTGGGATTCGATTTTTTGTTGCAAAAACACTAGTTATTTTCGAGCTCCATACTTTTGGAAGACATTGATGTAATTTTATGTTTTGATAATGAAAATGAGATTTTTCTTGATCTAGCACTGAGTTGACTTAGAGGGTTGAAGCTCTTGGGTTAGGTCCCAATCCTAGCAGCAAAGGCTCCTCTTTTTGTATATGTATGCTTAGCTTAGTTTCATAGATTCATGGTTAAATTGTCTCTAGAAGTGTTTCATTGCAAGTATTGTGGATTTGATTAGTTGCTTATTAGGTTGCGTCCATTTGTGCTTTACTTTAGTAGAAAGGTAGAATAGATAAAAGGAGCACCACAGAGCTATCAGTGGGTGTCTTTGCCTCACCTCTTCCCTCAGGGATCATGATTTGAGGAAAAGACCCTTAAGTAGACCCAAAAAGACAAATTTCAATTTCTTCTTAAGATTTAGAGTTTATTATACTTAAACTTGCATTTGATCATTTTTGCAAGTGTAGGATTTAGTTGCCATCTCTTCCATCTTCAGTCTTTCAGTAGATCTCATCCATGATTTCATTTTTTTCAGCAATTTTCTTCATGCATGAAGTAGACAACTAGTTCATTAAATTATGCTTTTCTAGCTTGTTAGAATTCTTCTTGTTTGCATGACTTTCTGGAAATTATAAATGTTTGATGCAGAATAGGTGCTTCAGAAATATAAAGGGATATCATATCAAGCAACCACCTCCCAACTTGATCCATTCATAATTATCCCTTGCTTTCACCAAGATCTTCACCAATCTCATCATTTTACATAGAAATTCCTTCAAGCATGTTGAGCGAAGCCAACCATCTCCTAACCTTGGTATTGAGCTTTGAGTGATCCTGGGCATTTTCTCACTCCATTCCACCCATACACCACCTCCAGCAACCATCATTTTTCTCACCTCCCCTAAACCTTCCATCACCTCTAGCAACCATCATTTTGCTCTCGGCTATATCCTTTAGAAATACGGGGAATCCTATAGGTTTCTAGTACATCTTGTAGGTTTTCATGTAGTGGTCTGTTTTGAGGCCGAATTGAGGGAAAACCTCTAGGAAGCCATACCAGGTCACCCAAGGGTCTCCCGAACCTTCCAATAATCTCCTAAACCTCCCAACCATCCACCATCATTGCTAAACCACCTGCCACATCACCAAAATATATTAGGGTTTACCCTTGGCTTTCTAGAAAAAGAATAAAAAGAACAAAACAGATTTATTTTAGTCATTTACATGCAACGTAGAGATGTTTGATGTCTTGAACTTCCATGCTTTAGATAGTAACATTTCATACATGTTGGTTTGGAATTTTTGTAAGGCATAGTTTCTCAGCAGTTAGTTAGAGAAGGGTGTGTTTTTAGCATAGGATTTTAGTCATTTTCCTTATTTGCAGTAGATAATCTTTCTCCTAGAGTAGATTTGTCTTTCTTTTATCAGCAATCAAGCTTCTTCTGAATCCATAGAAGTCTGGCTTGAAAACCCTAGTGGTCTCTCGCCAGCTGAATAGTGACAAAAGGCAGAACCATCACTTTTACTTATGTATACAACACTGTCACCTCCAAGTTTGTACGAACCTCGGGTTGATAAAGTAAATATGGTAGCTCCAGGAGTTGTAGCATTCTTGCTGCAATACTGGTGCTCATCATGCACCCCTTGGAAACCTGTAATAGTACTCAAATTGGAAGGGAACACATGAGAAAATATGCATCATTGGCTGGAAAGCAAGATAGCGAGCAATCGAAAGTGACGTTAAACCCAACAACACATTTGCAACAAGATTCGTAAAATTGCATACAAACTAGTTCATACACAAATACGTAAGTTAAAGAACATACATTGCAACAACAACCAGAATAGTCCAACTCCAATAACAACATATGCATGAAAACGTGCTGGCTCTATTTTATTAAGAAGTGTAAGTTCCAGTCATACAATACATCCATGTACACTCACTATTTCCAATAGTGGAACATTACACCAACATCTGCCTGCTCCTCTAAAGAGATGTAATAGCTCTACATAGTTGAGAAGCCAAGGAGCATTACAATATTGTCCAAGCTCTCTCCAAGATAGTCTTATCGGAAGTTTGGTTGACCAAAAACCTCTACAATGAGTTATGACGAAATATTTATAGCAAAGGGTGGGGTGACCCTTGACATTCCCCTTTGTGATAGTTCATCTGCCCTCATGACTCTTCATCTACTCTATCACTGTTACATCCAACTATTGACACTTGACTTACACTTGACAAGACGTTACATTACAATGCACATGTACTCATGTGAGACAAAATGGCTTGAGAAAGACATGCAAGACATCACTGGTACTTGGTCTGTTGTGGTGAGACCAACTCTTTGACATGCTTGTGATGGTGAAGGTGGTGAGTTGATGCCAATCTTAGTCGTCCATGATGGTGTGCAGGACCTCCATGGTGAAATGTTTTTGAAGTGAACTATCGCATTTGTTGCATCGGGGTGCATTGGTCTGAATCCTCCATCCAACTCGTCTATTAGCATGCACATGGTCTTCTTGGTGCAGCAGAACTGAAAACTAACTGATGCATAGTGTTCATGTTGATCTTCTAGTGTGTGCTGGTGGTCATGTGCATCAACTGTCAACTACATGTTCAGCTCCAGTAGGACTTGCTTCTTGTCTTTACCTTGGTGAGTGTGCTGAATGGGTTGGATAGTATGTCTGTGCACAATGACATGCATGCTGCTTAATCCCTTTCATGTGATAAAAAACAATGCTCATCTTGTCTACTCCGTGCTAGCTACAGGGATGAATCTATAACTTGTATAGAAGCAATTACATTCGTGAGTGCATGTTGCACCCCCTCCTGTTCTTTTTCCTGTTGCAACTCATTTGCTTGTATATGAAGCTTCATGTTCTTTCTTGAGTTGCTGCTTCAACACATGAAACTCCTTCTTTGTTCCATTCTCTTTCTTCGTGTGATCTTCATGTTATGCCATCACCTCATATCCTGAGTCTCCAAAGTTTCTTTCATCATCAATGGATCTGCTTGAGCTTGCAACTTTGTTCTACCTCTTTGCTGTCAATAGCCTTCCTCTTACATTGGTTGCATCTGGTATGCTGCCTTTAGCTATTGTTCATGATGCTGCTCTTTGTGATGTTGCTGCCATGATATTTTGACGTCCTTGTCTACGAACAACTTGATGTTTTCATGGGTAGGCAAGCGCATGGACACTTGATCGACTGCATCACCAATTGTGCTCTGAACTGTGTCTTCGACTCTTATATCTTGGAACCATTATACCTATGATGCTAAGAGGCAGATGAACACCTTTGGTACTTGGAGACATGACAACTCTCATGGCAAGCAAATTGTCAGTCGAAAACCAAAATGAACTTGAGCACTGACTTGTAATATACCTGTGTGACTGATCATGAAGGTTGCGCAATTTCCGTCGGGAGGTGGGGAGACAGACTGCCAAGACTGTGCAAGGCACAGTCCGTGATGTTATGAGGCTGAATGGCTATTGGAACTGCATAATGCACAGTCCAGGCTGACTACTGACTGCTAGAATTGTGTAATTTCAGCTGGCAATGATTATAGGCTCATTGATTGCATTGCACAGTTTTTTGAGTAGTCATTGTCCCTCAAGCTTGTGCAAAGCAGGCCTGTGGAACAACTGCTGGGAGGAAATGCACATTTCTAGAGAGTAAGGTAGAGCCTTCCCTCTCAAGATTGTGCAATGCTATCTAGCGAGGTAGAGTCCGGGCCAAGGTTGGCCAGACTCGCCGACGGGCATATGAAAGCAAAAGTGAATGTGAATGCATGATGATGCTGAGTGTAAGCATAAGTGAATGATCATGCCTGCAAATGGTGAATGACAGATTCAGGAAATAGAAAAACATGCACGAGTGAGGCGAGTCATTGAATCGAAGACTGTTCATGAAAAATAATTTCATGCATGTGACAACAGTGAGATGTCAATGAAAGGTAAAACATTGCTAGAAAAAGCTAGTATGTATCAAAACGATAGGAAGCACTCACTGAAATCAAACAAACAATGTTCATACAAAGCGAAACACAAAAATCACTAGAAATGCAGCAAAAGACATGGAGAGCAGGCTTACCCCCAAAAAACTGAGTTGAATGTGTCGAAACCTCTTAGATGCAATGTGGTATGTCAGAGTTGTAAGGTTGATGCGATGAATGAGCTCTACAGTGTCTATTTGATGAGTTTTGATAAATTCGAGGTTGTGATGCTCATGCCACAAATCTAGGGAAAGCGACACTTGGTGGGAGGTTTCTAAAATGATCCTTGCATCTAACCTCCAACTTCCAAGAAGAGATTCCCTAAACAAGGGATTCCTTTGCATGATGCCATGGGATAATTAGCCCATGCATGCAAGTATGTCTTGCTCAGTCCTAGAGGGAACCAGTCAACTCAGTTGCGCATGCAAGAGACTAATTAACTGATGGGAGAAAATGCGCATTTTTAGCTAGGATCTAGGCTAGCTACCCAAGAGATCTGCACAATTTCTGGGTAGAGTAGCTGACTGCTACCCAGATATGTGCAAATTTTGGGCTGAGCAGCCCTACTGGGGAAAATTGCGCAATTTTCTTTGTGAGGGTTGACCGGCAGAATTGCGAAATTCTGGAGCCTAGCAAGCTGACAGATAGGATTATTAAATTTCTAGAGGGAAGGATATTTTCCCTTTAGAATTGTGTAATTTCTTGGGGGAAATTCTCAACTTGTAGCTATACCAAGTCCAGGTGAACAACCTATGAGGGGAATGCATCAAGTTGTGATCAACAGGCTATCTTTGTGCAAGCAAAACACTAAAGCTTGTGTAGACATAGAAAGACATGCTACTGTGAAGGTTGGAAGGGAGGCTCCAAAACAAAGCTAAGTAAAAATTTTGGAGGGTGGTTGTAGCAGCTACAACACTTGGTGACACACTCGTATAACTCCAGCTCTCTGAATGGGCCTTGTTCATGAAAAGCAAGTCTAGCACCTCAGGAAGTGTTGTTCAGTTCTCAACTCCTCTCGGCTTCCACACTAGCTTGATTGTAAGATGTAGGTTTTGCCAAGCTCTTGGGTTATTAACACATATTCCAAGCCAATTCAACACAATTGTTTCAATTGGGGTTGAGGGGTATATTGGTGCATAAGCAATATAGTCGTTAGAGTCTTAGTTTCATATCTGGTGTTGCTCCACTGGCAGTAGGCCTGGATAGTACCCCGACGGAGTCACATAGGAACACAAGCATGGCTTTGATGCGAGCATGCCTGGTCAGTACCCATTGGAGTTACTTACACCACCTTTCTACACAGGAATCCTTTCTCTTCTTTCACCTTATAAATTTTTCATTTTGAATTTTTTGAATTCATTTTTTTCAACTGTGCATAACACTTATTCATTTCAGAGGTGGAAGAGGGATCCTGACTTATTAAGACCAGAAGAGGTTGTTCCGGCAGAGAAGTAGTTTATTATATCTTTGATGTGCCTGTTAAGGTTTTCCCCCTCACCTTACTCCTTGACTGAGCTGACAAGGGTTAACCCAAAAAAACCAACTAGAGTAGGTCATACTAGTTAGCATGCAAGCGTTGTGTTTTCACCAAGCTTCACTTTGAACGGTACATATTTTCCTTCGATGTATCATGGTCTAAAAGTAACAAGTTCTTCATATAGAGGCAAGATGATAGATAACCAAGTAGTGATAGTTGTAAAATCCCTCTTGTACCTTACCTAACTTGTTTCAAGAGTCATATATGGTTTCATGTGAAACTATCCTACGAACGAAACAAGCAAACTAACAAACAGCAAAGAAAAGCAAGAGTATAAGCAAACGCAAAATCAAAGCGAGTAAGCAAACAAGAAAAAAAGAAACAAACAAACAAAATCATGTAAGCAAACAAGCATGCAAGAAAACAATAGAAAGCAAACACCACTCCTACTCCTGCACCAACGGTGCATGGGCCTGATCACGTGAAGTGATATTTCCAATGCAACCACCTATGCATTGGTTGACCCATGTTGGTAAAGGCTTGGTCTGCGAGCAACCCAGTTGTGTGAACTAGCAAGAAAGAAAGATATAACAATGATTACAACCACACTTCGTGTTTAAAAGTGCCCATAGGACATAAGTGAGTGTAATTGCATGACGAGCAGTCCGTGGACTTATCATGGTGTTGTGTGACACTGCGTGCAACTTTGAAGCATAAGCACTCTCCTGACTGTGACATGTAAGAAATCGAAAGAAACAAAGATAACTTGCATCGTACACATGTGCTTGCAATGTAAGATTCCTCCAATGAAGATTCCTCCAATGAATTAGCAATAGGATCGTGCAATTTGAGTGGAAGAAGCATGATCTATGTGTGAGATTGATATTCAATGTATACATATGAGTGATGAGGAGCCTTGGGTGATTGAACAGTTTCCTGATTGAAAGTGAGACTACCCATAGAGAGTGAGGACCTGACATAACCATTAGCTTGGGCTGACGTGCCTCGATGGTCTTAGGTGTTTCAACTTCATCATCAGATAGATCATCATAAACCGGTGGCTTCGGAAGATCAATTGCAATAGAGTCATGATCATGATCAAATATGGGAGTAAATGGATCACGACTACCATGATCAGAAAAATCAACGATTTCATCAGCATCCTCATGATCAGATGAATCAAAGAGAGGGGTAGATGAAAAGTGAACAAATTCATCCTCTGTGTTTATGAAAAAGACAGATGAAAGATCAAGTGGATTTTCAATGAATAACTTATCTCTTTATTTTCAAATGATGGACCAACATCTGGTGACTACTGTGAGTGATCAACAATGGGTGCATCCATGGATGAAGATACACATGTGAAATCATGGATGGCAGGTTCACCAAAGATGTTAGGAAAGATCAGAGGAGGTTCAGACAGAAGGGAGTCATCCTTTGTCGAGTGTTGATGCTCAAGATCCAACTCATACTCTTCAAGAATGAAAATGCATGTTGGTTGTGCAACACCAACTCTGTCAGTGGCTTGTTCCCTATTCCCAACAAGTGAAGAGTCTGGAATGGAAGAACACAAGACAACATCATCAGGAGAAACAACCAAGTACGAAGATGGAGGATGTGGAACAGAATGCATATGAGAACTCGAAGGACTAACAACCAAATCTGTGCAAAAATTGAGTGAAGTGATGTTGGGAGTATGTGAAATCTAAACAAGTGTGCGAGCATGATCCTCAACATCACCCGACAGTGGTGGAGTTGTTGAATGAGGGGATGGTGGGCAGTTAGACGAGACAATGACCGCATCCACATGAGATTGCATAGCTCCATCAATGAAGTATGCTGAGCGAGGCTTGATTTCAAACCTCTTCTTGGGACGAGAAGATTTCTTAAAGCATACTCAAATCAGTCCCAAAGATTGGCAAATTTAATTTGGCTCCTTGGAGCTTGAGTCACGAAAGCGCTCCCATAAATCCATAATTGATTCATGTGGAGCCTTCCGTTGTTGTAACATTTTTTGTTCAAGATAGTATGGATCAAAATGATAGAAAGTGTCTTCAATGAGATCACAAAAGTGCTCAAGTGAGTGCATGCTATCAGCCAGTAGGCTATAGAGCCATCAAAGTGGAGATTCACGAAGTTTGTATGCAAGCAGCAAGCTGGCATGTTCATCAGAACACCCATCTTCCTCATGAAGCATGGAAAGAAAGTCATGTAAGTACTTAGGCCAGGCCACTTCACCTTCACCATCATACATGTAAGTGGACAAGTGATTGAAAAACTCTCTGGTGATGGTAACATATTCATGAATAGAAAAACATCACAGAGGGAGAAGAGTGCAAGAATCCATGAAAGGTATGAAAAGGTTCAAAACTAGATGAGAGGACACAGCTTGTCATCTGACCCTCCTTCTAGTGCCAGAAATGTTGACGGTGTTGCACCCGCCAACATGTCAAGGGATATCCCCAGTAAGAAGTCCCAATTAGACCTTAGACTATTTGGTGTAGGAGTCCCAGTAGTGGGTCATACGGTAATGACTTGACCGTGATTTCGCATACAGGCAAGTAAGATAACTCTGTTGGTAGCAAGGGTGTGACAGATGTGGCGAGCTAAGGAAGGTGCATGAAAGGTTCTAACACATGGGGAGAGAGGTGAGTGCATGCCTTGGAAACCTATAATAGTACTCGACTTGGAAGGGAACACATGAGAAAAGATGCATCATCGGTTGGAAAAAAAGATAGCGAGAAATCAAAAGCGATTTTCAAACAAACAACACATCTGCAACAAGATTCATACAATTTCATACAAAATAGTTCATACACAAATACGTAAGTTAAACAATATACATTTCTATAGCAACCAGAATAGTCCAACTACAATAAAAACATATGGATGAAAATGCATTGGCTCTGTTTTATTAAGAAGTGTAAGTTACAGTAATGCAATACATCCATGTACACCCGCTAGTTCCAATAGTGGAACATTACAACCACATCTGCCTACTCCTCCAAAGAGATGTACTAGCTTTGCGTAGTGGAGAAGCCAAAGCACATTACAATACTGTCCAAGCTCTCTCCAGGATAGTCTTATCGGAAGCTTAGCTGACCAAAATCCTCTACATTGAGTTATGAGGGACTATTTATAAAAAAGGGTGGGGTGAACCTTGACATTCCCCTTTGTGACAATTCATCTACCCTCTTGACTCTTCATCTACTCTATGATTATTACATACAACTATTGACACTTGACTTACACTTGAAAAGATGTTACATTACAATGCACATGTACTCATGTGAGACAAAATGGCTTGAGCAAGCCATGCAAGACATCACTGACACTAGTTCCATTGTGGTGAGACCAACTCTTTGACATGCTTGTAGTGGTGAAGGTGGTGATCAGATGCTAAACTTGGTCATCTGTGATGGTGTGCATGCACTCCATGGTGACATCTTTCTGAAGCAAACTCTTGCCTCTGTTGCATCCGGTTGCATTGGTGTGACTCCTCCATCCAACTCATCTATTAGCATGCACATGATCTTCTTGCTGCAACTAAACTGGTAACACACTGATGCATAGTGTTCGTGCTAATCTTCTAGTGTGTGTTGGTGGTCATGCGCATCAGCTGTTAATTACATGTTCAACTCGAGTAGGAGTTTCTTCTTGTCTTCGCCTTGGTGAGTGTGCTGAATGGCTTGGATCGCATGCATGCACACAATGACATACATGCTACTAAATCCCTTGCATGTGATCAAAAACATTGCTCATAATGTCTGCTCCATGCCAGCTACTGGGATGAATCTATAACTTGTACAGGCGTAGTTTCATCTGTGAGTGCATGTTGCACCCCCTACTGTTCCTGTTACTACTGCAACTTATTCGCTTGTCTATGCATATTCATGTTCTTTCTTGAGTTGCTGCTTCAGCACATGCAACTCCTTCTTTGTTCCATTCTTTGTCTTCGTGCGATCTTCATGTCGCGTTGTCACCTCTGTTGGCTTGATGGGCCCTGACCCAGGTTCAACATTAAGCAGCCAAGCAAATCCCTACACTACTGGCCCTTTTAGTATCAATCCATGGAGCGCAGACTGAAGTCTCACCCGAAGCAGTATGGGGGGATGCATGAACCAAGTTTCTGCACCCTGAGATAGTCATGATGTTGATATTATACCCTAACCCCTATCTTCGCGCAGATCGAGAAGCCTTTAGGGCTTATTGATGTACTTCTTCTTTCGTCTTTTAGAACCTCCGTGAGGGTATCTGACTATCCTTTGCGCAACCCTAGATGATGATTCAGGCACTTATGCACCTCTATAACTAGGTTACTCTCTTATTTCCCAAATTATCTTAAGTACTATCCAACTTTACCATGCCATTAAGATTATCCTCGCATAAACATATATATTACTTGCGTTCATGTAACAGATGGAAACATATATTTTTTCACATCAACTTAACATTATATCTTAAACCCATCATTCATCATAGCATAATCACAACATTTATAACAGAAGTAAAATAACACTTACACAGATTAAAAGTACACAGTAATTTCAGAAAACTTCTCTTTATTGATGATTCAGATTTCCAATATATACTCTAACTGCCCTACGCACACAGCTGTAGGGGTCCATGCACTTAGATGCAGACTTCTACCCTAGGCCTCTGTGCACTCAGCTGCAGAGCCTCGTGCTTTGCTAAGTCTCTCACTCTTAGCTCTCACCAACATATTACATTAATGATTCGTGACTACTTAACTCTACTTCTAACTACTACTCCTTTGGAGTTACTTAGCTTCTTTTTATACAATCCCATGGTCCGCAGACCAAGGGCAGATCTCCAAAACTAAAACAAAATATCTAGACTAAGGGTAGAAAACCCTCTTTGAATTTAGATATCTTCGCACTCTACAACTAGAAAATGTGGAGATGTTACATTTCTTTTATATAAACTTCGGGCCTTCTACCCCAAAAATTGCGTTTTTAACCCCAAAATTGACCCTAGGGGACCCATTCCCAATAGGCCCTCAACAAAAACATGGTGACTCGTCCTCACATCACTTGGTTGGCACAGAGATCTTGTCGTGAAGACCTCCCAGCTTGACTTGGACTTCTACTACCACGACGATGCACTGTGTTGCTGCCTGCTTCATCTCCTCGCCCAACTTCTCTGTCGCTGGCCCTGCACTATCAGCTTGTAGCTTCTGCTAAGTCTCTTGTAGACTAGCTAGCTTGCCTTCAATGGTGGTTGTGATCACATAGGCCTTGTGCAACTAAGGCTTCAAGTGAGCCTTCAACATGACTTCCTTGTGATGAGCTGCGTCTACCTGTTCTTTCAATGCCTTGGCCTCCTGCAGCTTCGCGAGTCTTTGCGTGATGGTGACAGTGTGCATTGTAGCTTTAACCTCGTTGTAGCACTACTGTAGTTCTCACGCTTCTATCTCCAGCCTCTGCACACATTGGAATCTTCTTGCAGGCTGGTGAGTACCTCAAGGGAGTACTCAAAAAGCGTCATGCAGTCTGTCACTGCACTCGCTACTGCTTCCATCTCATCTGTCACGGTAGTCACGCACTACTTCTTGACTTCCAACAAAGTCGA
The DNA here is from genome assembly GCA_000404065.3 of Pinus taeda. Lineage (NCBI taxonomy): Eukaryota > Viridiplantae > Streptophyta > Pinopsida > Pinales > Pinaceae > Pinus > Pinus taeda. The sequence continues at coordinate 36,655 of APFE031296732.1, read as the reverse complement.
AGGTTGGGCCTTCAACTGCAATTCTGCAATTTTGAGGTTCAACTCCAGCTGAACCTTTGCTAACTTTGTGCATGCGTCACGCACTCTCGTAGCGAGTTTCTGAACCTACACATCTATTGGCTTAGCCTTAGGAATGGCTAGCTCTCAGACTATTCTACATGCCTCATCCACAACCTTGATTATGCGCTGATTCTTGTCGGTCAGGTCTACCACAACGTTAATAGCAAAGTCTCTCTGCACATTCATCTGAGCATTGTTGAACTTTTTCTCATTGATCACCTACAAAGTGCGCTGTTCGCTAGCCCAAAGTACCGCAATCATACCGTCCTGTAGAAGGTGAAGTGCCTCGCTAGGAAGCACTGCCAAGTTAAGTCCCACTCCCTTGAGGGCACTGAAAGTGGGCCTGTCAGTTTCAATCTCTATCATCAACGCTCCATCTGGCAGCACTATGGCTCGAGGGTCCCTTGTGCGCAGCATCCCTGTGGCTTCTGAGGTGCCAAGGGCCAAACTGGTGGATGTCACGCTGGTCTGAATCTATGATGCATGGATTTGAAACTCACACACACCCGTTTAAATAACTCCCAATGCCTGTTGTTGTTGCTGCTCGAATGTTTGCAGCAGTTCCACAGTGGCATCCCGCACTGCATCCCCTATATCATTCAGATCCCCCTCTGTTAGGGTGATTGGATCCAGAGAGGTCTTTCTAGCCTTGGACTTCTTCCGCAACCCTACCTTTTCTAGTCCTCTGGTGCGCTTGATATGGAACGAAGTCATCTCCTGGTCCACTCCTCCTTGCTTTACCTGATTGTCATCTTCTTCTTCTATTTCTGATGAAGGTGACTTCTAAACACCGTGAAAGCCATGCTCCTCTTTGCCTACCTACCACCTAATTGCTGTGTGGCAGCACACTCTGCCTTAGCTTTGTTGTTGGCCTCCTTTCTCCTTTTCGCCGCCAGTTGTTCCATTTTCATCTTGGCCTCTTCCTTCTTTCACTACACGATGGTCTTTCTAGACCCCGTAGCCAAGTCTGAGACAGTGCACTACTCTACTGGCTAGCGGTCAAGGACTGCATTGATCGTGTCATCTGTTGCCAAGTAGGGCAAGTCGTACCACTTCTTCTCAGTGTCCTTTCATGCCCATATTGAGACATGGTGGAAGTCCGCCATGAATTCCATGTACTCTTGCAATCTGTCAAAATTGGTAGGCGACAACCACGGCTTGCTGTTGATGGCCATATGCATGTTCATCTCCATCAAGATCCAAAAGATCTTGCTGTCCTTTATCTGCTGAGGATCCTTAGTTTCCCACAGTGAAGCATACTTGGCTGCCTCTGGTAGATCTGACGCAACCGAAGGAAACTGACTGTCTTCGGGTAACTCCCATGCTACCTGCACTATGGACAACAAGAGCCATGCATAGTGGAATGGCTTACTTTGATCCTGCACCTTGCAGAAGTGCGTTAGGAATTCACCGAAGAGGTAGCATGCCCAATTAAATTGATCTCCCTCCCTGCATTGGGTTGCCAAACCTACGACTAGTGCCAGCACTTCATCTATGTAAAACTTCTACATCACCTTCTCGACTAGGAGTTGTGTCGCCACTTTGACCACAAGGTCATAGATGCTTGAAATGACTTAGCCGTGTAGCTTCTTTACCAACTTGAACTTTTCCTTCATGGCCTCTGTGAGGGCATGCTCGCCAGCCTTTCCGCCAAACGCCATGGCTGGAGTTGCCCTTATGTACGCATTCACTTGATCCTATGGATTAGTATATCAGTGATGGGTATCGACTCCTCCAACCACAGACACCCATCATGTACCAAACACATTAGCTACTTGTTTACCACCATTGTGATGGGTGCACGGTTGTAATGCAGCACCCATAGCAGGTTCAGAAGTCCTGCCTTATCCATGCCTTTTAGCCACTTCCTCAGCTCCAACTCGTTTACTCCAGTATTTTTTTGGAATACCCGGTGCATAATTTGGTCCGTTGCCAAATGAGGGAACTGTTCTATGTTTGCTAAATCCTAGTATTCTAATTTCCAAAGGGGGACATGCCCCAAGCACAGTCCTTCGAACACAATTTGGTCCTCTAAGAGGGGTGTGTGCAGGGTGACCTTACTCTAATCAAAGTATTTAGGCACCTTGGTCTTGTCCCTACGCAGAGGAACATACTCAGGCAGCTTAGTGATGGGGTCAAACCCCTTAATTTCAACATCCTCTGTTTTCAGGAAAACATCCTCATCATCCATTGAGATATCCTCATTCTCTTCTTCTTCTAGCTCTTAGTTAATCATATTTCCCTTTTCCTGTGTGGTGGTCTTATCCTTTTGTGGGTGTTTTCTGGGAGATGCACGCACCAGCTGTAGTGTCGCGGCCTGCTTTCCCCTCTTTTTCTTAGGACCCTCCATAGTCAAGGTAGGCCTTAGTTTAGGCATCCGTGGAGACTTCGATACTTTAGCTGGTACCTCTGTAGGCGCAACATCTAGGGCAACTCCTTCTGCTACTATAGCGACCTCCGGAACAACTCCCTCAGTTGTCATTGCTTCATCATCCATGGCTGTTGCTCTTAGAATAATGCCATGGATGATTTTATGGTCAACTTCGGGAAATCAATCGAACACTGGGCAATCAAGTAGCTTGTCAATAAATGCGCAATTCATGCAGATCATATAGCACAATTCACAATTTCTCAATATGCAAAGTGTTTTCTGCTGGGAGGCAATATGTAATTTATAGGCGATTTTGAATTCAAATCTGATCGCTCCCCCCAAAACTGGTTCATTAATGCTCGATTAGCAACAGATTTTCAAAGATCTTACCCATAAATTCCGACTTAAATGCCGCCCCTTGGCTCCATTTGGTCATTTTTCATCGTCAAATCATGAACAATGACTTTAACAGTCACTTTCCAGAGTCTCTGCGTAGTTGCTCCCTTGGTAGTATGGCTCTTTGCGCGTTTTTGTGACTATGTGACATTCCCTCATTCCACGCATTTCTCTCCTTCCGTAGCTCTCCAACCTAGGCAGTGTAGTTTATAGTCCCGTGCCTCCTTTCAGTTGCCTTGAGTGCTAAGACTGTGCTTCCCTCATATAGTCAACTAGCTGGATCACTAGTGTATGGCTTCAATCAACTGCCATTCACCTTCCTGGGAATGGTTCTCCATTCAATTTAACCAGCTAAATTTCTCACCATCAGTAATCTCCTTGATGACATATGCCCTAGCCCATCCTAAATTTCCCTGGAAATTTATCAAATGTACTGTCATATAATAAGACCAGATCATTTACCTTGAAGGTGTGTAGTTTGATGTGTCGATAATGCCATACCTTTTTGCGCTCCTTTTGAACTTGTTGATGAAAACCAGCTAGAAATTAGTCCTCCTCAAGCTCTTATATTTTCACGGGCATCTCTTCAAAGGCTCCACAGTGCATCAATACTCTGAGTGACACTATGCATAGACTAAGTACAATGTATTCCATTGGCATCAAATCTTCTATGCCATACACGAGTTTGAAAGGAGTTTTCCTAGTCAACTTCTTGGAAGTCGTTCTATAGGCCCATAGCTTCGCAGGCATGTGCACATCCTAGTCATTTCTCTTAGCATTATAGACCTTCTTCAGTGTGCTCTCCAATATCTTATTGAATGCTTCCACCGTCCCATTGGCCTATGGATGATAAGGCATACTTTTCTGATGATACACCTGAAACTCTTCTGTCAACACGCTGATTGTTTTGTTAAGAAAGTGTGTACCGCGATCACTCATAAAGATATTTGGACAGACAAATCTTGTCAACACATATTCAAAAATAAAATTTACTTCTCTCATGCCTGTATAGTCCTTCATAGCTTGCGCCTCCACCCACCTGGTCAAGTACTTAGTCGTAATGATGATGTACCCTACACCCGTCTTGTTTCCTTGAGACTGAATTGGACCCACAAAGTCAATCACCCATTTTTTGAATGGTTGTAATGTCACCTACGGCATCAGAGGCAATTCTTCCCTCCACAACAGCCTGCCAGTCCTTTGACATGTGTCACATGCCCTACAATATGATTTTGAATCCTTATGCAGGGTTGGCCACCACAACCCAACATGTAGGACCTTCTATGATGTTGCTTTCCCTGCATAATGTCCTGCTGCAGCTCCTCCACGAGCCTCAGTGAGGATGCTGCTTCGTTCAAAGTCATGTACATAACGTCGCAATATTTCATCTGACCCCATTTTGTACAAGTTCCCTACAATGACAAAGAAGTCTGTCGCGTGCACCACTAACTCCTTATTCTGCTGGCTTGTATACCCTTCAGGAGTAGTTCCCGTTGTCAGGAATTGTATGATATCTTCATAGTGACTTTCCGTGATGCACACTACAAAGAGCTGCATGTTAGGCAGCCCCTCCTCCAAATTAGTAGGTTCCTCTCTCGTTTCAATGTGCAACAGATGATCATGTCCCGCATTTAGTCATCCTAGCTTCACAATAAATTAAAATTTGTAATTCAAGAACAACAGCAGCCACTTACATACTCTCCCCCCCCCCCCCCCCCCCAACACAGGCTTGTTGACCAGGTACTTCAATGCATAATGGTCCATATACATCTTAAAGTGTTCGCTCAACAAATAGTGCTTGAACTTCTGGAGCACGTACACCATAGCTAATCCTTCGCGCTCTATCGTGGAATACTTTTTCTCTTCTTTAGACAAATTCCTACTTGCGAACACTATAGGGTGATCCAGTTCTGCCTCATCAGCCTATATCATCACGGCCCCCAGCGTAATACATGATGCGTCCATGTGCACATGAAATTCCTTCTTCCAGTTCGGGAAGACTAGGATCAACACAGTGACCATTTTCTCTTTCAGCACATCCAAGATATTTTGACATTCACCATTCCAATAGAACGTAGCATCGTTTTTCAGCGATTTCTCCATAGGTGTGGTGATCTGGGCATAGTTGTTGATAAACTTCCTATAGTATCGGTATGCCTTAGAGTTGCCCACAGATGTTTCACATTCCTCGATGCCTCCAAGTTTATTATCACCGAGATCTTCATGGGGGCTATCATTAATCCTTTTCTGCATTGCACATGAACCAACAGGATCCCAAAAGGGACACAAGACAAACACTTCTTTAGATTGAGCATGATCTGATATCTCCGACATGTATCTCACATCAAGCGTAGACTTGCCACATGGCACTTGACCAATCCAAACACTGTCTAATCGTCAAAGTATACCTCAAGAAATTTATGAATGAAGTCTTTGAATGCCGCAATGACTACGTGTGAAAAGATTGCTGGCACATTCTTCAGTCCAAAAGGCATTATGGTGTACTGAAAACATCCCTATTCATTCATGAAGGTCATCTTGCTTCTATCCTCAAGCGTGATTTTGATCTGATGGTACCAAGAGAATCCATCAGTGAAAGAGTATGCTTCTTGGCCGCCTACATTATCCAGGACCTTGTTAGTGAACGAAGTCAGGAAAGGATCATGCACACAAGTGTCATTCAACTTCTGGAGATCCACACATATCCTTATTTCTTCTTTCTGTTTCTTTTCCTGAACCACTATCGGGCTTACCCAATCAAATTCTTCTACTGGTTCAATAATTCCTGCTACGAGCATCTTATCTAACTCAGCATGAACCCTTTCCTTATATTCGGATTAAGGAGTTACAATCTTTGTTTTACAAGTTTTGTGTTTAGTTTCAGGGTGATCTTCATGATGCCTAGGTCTCCTATGATTCCCTCTAGATCAGAAAACTTCCTGGGGAAAAAATCCCGACATTTGTGAAGGAGCGCAGCGACCTTGTCTACTGCCACATCATGCCAATAGTCCCCAATTTTTCCAAATTTTAGCTCTGCCTCTCTGCTAATGTTGACCTTCCTAGCTTTCAGTGGCGTGGTTATGTCTAGATCCTCTATCTGCGGATCTTCAACCTCACAGGGACCCTCAGTTTCTGGAATATTAATCTTTCTGGGATCCTCGTCCTCTTCTTCAATGGTTACATTATAGAATTCCAGCATGTGGTTTAGCTGGGTATTCCAATCAGGTTGAACCAGGTCCAAAGGATCTTGCAGTATCCTAAAGATCACTTCTTTAACCTCTTTTAGTGGCATGTTAATATAGTCAAACCCATCCTCAAATTTAAACGTCATTATAAACCCCTAGCGCAAGATGTCCCATTCTTTAGTGCCATATCTAGGGTATGACAAAATAGATGCACCCATTCATGCTGGGGCTCTGCTCCATAAGCCTTAATCCATTTGGGAAGTTGGTCATGTGGATCATCCCTTCCATCATACTTATTTGTCATCCACACTTTTGACTTTCCAAAACGTATTCGCATCATCCTCCTATAGTTGCACCAATCACCAAAATTATCCTTATGCGTACCCCACCATCTTGCTAGCATAGCACATTGTTCCCAATCCAAGGTCTAAAAGCGATGCTTTTCTAACACTTCTTTCTCAAATGCATCCAAAAAGTGATCAACATCAGTTAGCCCATCATAGTGAGGCAGAATCCTTACTTCTGATGACACGCAGTGCAATGACTTGGCCATCATATTACAACATAGCATAGATACTTCATGCAGCTGGTTCTGTCAGCGCTCTAATTGTTCATCCGAATTTTATGTGCAGGAGCTCTCGCAGTCGCATGAAATACGTCTTTCTACTATCAGATTTACCCAATCCTAGTCTCACACCGTTATGCTGTAAATCTGGTCCAAATCATCATCACTTTCATAATCATGGACTGGTTCTGTATATCGCAGTCCTTCTGCAGGATCTAGCGACACCACTACGTGGAGCGACTTCTTTTCAAATATCATCTTTCACTTCTTTAGGTTGATTACCCCATTCACGTTAGTGGTCCAATTGATTCCAAGGAGCGCATGGTGGGGATTTCTATCATCCACAATCTCTATTACCTCAAAATCTGGTAGTGCGCTCATGCCTTCGATGTCAACTGTCACCCCTTGCAGCCTCCCCATCAAAATAGTTTTCTGTTGATTTCCCATAATTAACTAGATCAGAGACCATTGGAGCACAGTTCTCCCCATCCTTTCCCATGTTTTCTTTGACAAAAAATTCGCATCGGACCCCAGATCCAAGATAACTTGGTCCTTTTCATATTCCCATATCTACGCGGTGAGCCTCATCTCATGCCCAATCCTTGCCTTATGCTTTCCAAGCTTTCTGACTACACATGGTTGTCCAGTAGCACCATCCTTGCCAGTGCACCGATTGATTAGTTCCTGTAAGCCCTTCGCAACCTTACTATCGCGAAGCAGTTTCATGCAGGTCTCCAAGAACGTGGTGATCATGGATGGGTCCAATTCTTCAACTAGTTTCTCCTGGATTATTGAGGTAGAGGCCTCAACGAAGCTTTTCTTTGCTTCCATAAATGTTTCTTTTGTGCTCTTAAAATCAAACCCAGTCTCCCATTTTGGTTCTTTGTGAACCCATTCACCTTCTGCAGGTTGCTTCCCTTTATCCTCCCCCGTTGTGGTTTCGCTCCGCAGCATAATGTTTACCTTGGGGTATTCCTCGTGAGGCTTAGCCCTCATCATCTGGAGGTTCTGCATCAGTTTTGGAGGCTGCGCCCCCTTTTCATGAATCTTAGTGAACAATATAGGGCAATCCTCAGTCGCATGGTCAAATTGAGTAAAATAACGACATGATAGTCACATTGGATTCAGACAGTCCCTCGTTTAGTGTCTTGGTCCTAAGAAATTGTAACAAATAAGATGCCCTCAGCCTCTACCAAGCACCCCTCCACCTAGGCCGCACCCCTGATACTCACCTCACATTCCCCCAATGCCTTGGTCCAAAGGTCGCGCTTCTATCTGCACCCTATATGTAGGTGTCATGTCCATTATTAATTTATAATTACGACAATTGTGCTCGTCATGACCTACTGATTGACATAAATTGTAGAAGAGCTGTTGTGGTGTCTGTATGAATTTCTTCAGCAAATGGAAATTGTCAGTCACATGTTTCCCATCCACCTGGCATATAGCGCACCATAGCGCGGGCCCTACAATTGGCCTTGCCACAACCTCTGACTGCAAAGGCATTGGTCCCCCTGTTGCAACATAGTTCACAAAGACTGGACAGTGATCCTTTTCATGCCCCTGACCTTATCATTTTAGGCACCAAACTTCTTCACGTGCCTCTGGGTGAGCTGTTTAGTCCTTCTTCAGACTTTTCATTTCAAGGCAAATGTTTTGCAACTGCACATGAATCTACTGAACCCCCAGATTAGCATCCTGCATTGGTGTCTCATGCAGTCTCATCGCGATTTCTAGGGCTTATGCCGAGGTCCCAATCTTTTGTTGTGATAGCACAACCCCTAGGTGGGGCAAGAGCAAGGCCACAAACCATTCGCAGTGTTTCCCATCAGTTAGGTTCATGTTGGCTTCATGGATTGTACACTTCAATCTTTGATCCAAATCCTAGGGCATCTCTCGAGGCTTCATCATGATCACCTTGAATCCCACAATTGACTGCGCTTGAGACTTCGGTCTACTGAATTTTCTATTTAGCGTAGTCTGGATATCTGCCACTGTGGATGTTGGGTTATCAGTATTGTACTTACTGTACCATGTTAGAGCACAGTCCTGTAAAGCACTAACCAGTGTGGCTTTCTTCATTTGGTTGTTTGTGATACCATGAGATTCCGATACAACCTTTGCAACGAGCCAAATCTTGTCCGAATCTTCATTTTCTATGCCCTTGAATACAAGTAGCTTTACGAAGTTTGCCATGTTGAACAGTGGTGGAGGTGGGGGTGGTGTGGGCATTGGGGTGAGTGGTGGGGGTGAGGAGGGAGGCATTGTGGATGGATGGGACAAGGATGGAGGTGGTGTAGGTGTTATACGGGAATAGTGTCCACACGGATGCTTCTATTCCCACTAAGATGGGTGGCTATCTTAGAAACAAACAATCAAAGTCTACTATTGATTCCTTT
>APFE031296732.1:0-11910 GCA_000404065.3 Pinus taeda | reverse complement strand
CATGTACTTGGACAATGAAAGATGGCAATGGTGGAAATGGAATCAATGTTGATATGGAAGGCCCGTGACTTGGCAGACATTCGCAAAAGCTCTTACAAATTGCTTTGACCATGAATCTAACTTTTTGGGTCGTCTCGCTAAGCTCTGACAGATAGGAATAGTGAACGAATATATTACAACCTTTGAAGCCTTAGCTTTCTGCACAGGAGGTCTACACGATCAGTTCTACTTGGAATGTTTTGTCAATGGCCTCAAAGAAGCCATACAAGCTCATGTCTGACTGCAACAGCCTACCTCATGGCTGGATGCTTACATGATAGCTCGTGAAGTAGAACGTGCATTAGCGGCCCAGTCCAATCACCCAAATTTCATAGCCAAGGGTCACCCCACCCAGACTCAAAGCACTACCCAAACACTCAAGGTTCAAAAGGTGTCACCAACGGAAATGGCGGAAAGAGGAAAGCAAGGATTGTGTTACTACTGTGATGAGAAATACTCCCCCGGGAATAAATGCAAGGAGCCCAAATTCTTTCAAATTGATGCTAATGATCACAGTTCATTGGAGGAAGCCCCATCAATTGAGGAACCAAAGGAGGAAGATGAGGACAACCAGCAGGACAATGTACCTAAAGAACCAGTTATCTCGCTACATGCTTTGGCAGGGATTTCTTCTCCCCAAACTTTCAAAATCAGAGGTTTTTTTAAGCATCTCCTGGTAGTAGTCTTGATTGATAGTGGCAGTACGCATAAATTTATCCATCAAAGAGTCATGGAAGCAGTGCATTGTTTTGTCAGAGCAGTCTCTAACTTCCAGGTCCAAATTGTTGTTGGGGGGGAATTAAATGTGAAGGCCACTGTGAAAATGTCAATCTTCAAATGGGAGATTATGAGTTAAAAACCCACATCTTTTCCATACACATGGGAGGGTGTGACATTGTCCTGGGTGCTGAATGGCTCCGCACACTTGGCCCAATCACAATGGATTTCCAGGAGTTATATATGAGCTTTAAGCAGAACAACCACACGCATACCCTCTGCGAACTCTAGGAGGGTGATCCCTCTGTCATCAGCTCACATAGGATGGAAAAATTGTTAGGAAAGGACCACCATGGAGTTATAGCCCAATTTAATGCCATCCAGGCCTTCGAACCCACTTCTCTTCATATTCATCCTGAGATGCAACAAATCTTAAACAACCATCTACCAGTCTTTAACAAGCCTCATGAGCTTCCACCCTCGAGAGGGGAACATGATCATAGCATTACTTTGGTCCTAGGGGCCCAACCACAAAATGTGCGCCCATATAGATATATGTTTGCCCAAAAGAATGAAATTGAAAATATCATCAAGGAACTCTTGGAAGTAGGCGTCATTCATCCTAGCATTAGTCCTTATTCATCGCCTGTGGTCATGGTGCTCAAGAAAGATGGGGAATGGCATATGTGTCCAAACTTTAGGGCCCTCAACAAGTTGACAGTTAAAGACAAATTTCCCATCCTGGTTGTCGATGATTTGCTAGGTGAACTAAATGGAGTTCAATTCTTTACTAAGCTCGACCTTCGCTCGGGCTATCACCAAATTTGCATGAAAGAAGTAGACATTCCAAAGACTGTTTTCTGAACTCATGAAGGCCATTATGAGTTCCTGGTCATGCCATTTGGTCTTTGTAATGCCCCATCCACTTTTCAGAGCCTTATGAACCACCTTCTCAAACCATATCTAAGAAAATTTGTCCTTGTTTTCTTTGATGACATCCTCATCTACAGCCACACCTGGGCCACACATCTTTAGCATGTAGATCTGCTCTTGCAACTACTCCAGAAGCATAAATTATTTGTCAAGATGTCCAAGTGCTCCTTTGGTATGGAAGAAATTGAGTATTTTGGCCACATTATGGGGCGTGAAGGTGTCAAGGTGGACCCCAAAAATATCCGGGAAATGCAGGATTGGCCTCAACCAAAGACCTTGAAGAGCTTGAGAGGATTTTTGGGTCTTACGGGCTACTATCGTAAATTTTTCCGCAATTATGGTCACATTGCTAGACCCCTCACTCACCTCCTCAAGAAAAATTCATTTCTCTGGAATGATGAAGCACAACAGGCATTTATAGCTCTCAAACATGCCATGTGTTCCACTCCTGTATTAGCACTACCCGACTTCACCAAATCTTTTGTGATTGAATGTGATGCTTCAAGTACGGGTATTGGGGTGGTCTTAATGCAGGAAGGTTGACCCTTGGCCTTCACTAGCAAACAACTAAGTGGGACAAATCTAGGATAATCTACCTATGAGAAGGAGATCATGGCCATCTTACATGCAGTAGATACCTAGTGACCATATTTATTGGGGCAGCGTTTCCAAATCCGCACAGACCATCAAAGCCTTAAATATTTTTTGGAGCAACGCCTATCCTCGCCACAACAAAATAAATGGCTCGCCAAAATCCTGGGATATGATTATGAGATAATTTACAAGAAAGGGTGCGAAAATATCGTAGTAGATGCATTATCATGCCAATTTGAGGAGGAAAGCACCCTGCTCGCAATCTCCCTTCCCATTCTAGAATGGATTGAAGAGGCTTGCAAGGAATGGTTTTCACATCCCTGGCTCTCCCAACTCATTAATCAATTGCAGGCGGATCCAAATTCCACAGCCGGATACTCTTGGTAGGATGAGATTCTTTGCTACAAGGACAGAGTCGTGATATCACCAACATCCACCCTCAAAATTCACATTTTGGCAAAGTTTCACTCATCTCCCACTGTAGGTCATTCAAGCTTTCAGAAGACTTATGCTCACACTTGATGTTCATTCTTTTGGACACGCATGAAAAAGGACATTCTTACTTTTGTAGCTGAGTGTGACGTATGTCAGCACCACAAAGGAGAAACAGTCAAATCCCCAGGCACATTATAGCCATTTCCCATCCCAGCCTTAATCTGGACAAAAGTTTCTATGGATTTCATTACGGGTCCACTGAAGTCAGGAAATAAGTCAGTCATCATGGTGGTTGTGGACAGACTTTCTAAGTATGCTCATTTTTGTGCCCTACCCCACCCTTTTACACTGACTTTGGTCGCTAAATATTTCGTGGACTAGATCTTCAAATTGCATGGCATGCCCACTTCCATTGTGTCTGATCGTGACCCAATATTCACCAGTAACTTTTGGCAGGAACTCTTCAGGCTACAAGGTACCCAACTACAACTCAGTACTTCCTATCATCCACAAACTGATGGTCAAACTGAAACAGTCAACAAATGTCTACAGACCTACCTTAGGTGTTTTACTTCAGAAAAGCAACATTTATGGGTATAGTGGTTACCTCTAGCCGAATGGTGGTATAACAACAACTATCATGCCACCACCAAAATGACTCCATATGAAGAATTTTATGGTCAACTCCCTCCTTCACCTAGTTTTTATATCAAGGGATGCTCGAAGGTACAAGAAATGGATAAACTCCTACAGAACTGCACAACCATGCTAGCCCACCTCAAAGAGAATCTCCATCAAACTCAAAACTGCATGAAGCAATAGGCAGATCAACATCGTTCAGAACGCTAATTTGAAGAAGGGGATCAGGTATTTTTGAGGCTACAACCATATAAGAAAACATCACTCAAAGACAAGGGTTGTCAGAAATTATCTCCAAAATTCTATGGACCATATCAAGTACTTCATTTCATTGGAGAAGTCACCTACAAGCTAGCTTTGCCACCCACTGCAAAAATCCATCTAGTCTTCCATGTCTCATGCCTCAAGAAAGTGATTGGGAACCATTGCTGAATTCAAACCAGTTTACTTGAATTGGATGAAGAAGGATCAATCTGGCTCCAACCTGAACAGGTTCTTGACACACGAGAATGAGACCTGCGTGGCTACACGATCAAGGAAGTCCTCGTTAAGTGGAAAGACACCACTATCCTTCAGTAGTTTCCGTAGCTTCAGCCTTGAGGATAAGGATATTCTTATGGGGGAGGGCATGTTAGGATCCAACCCTAATCCCCTTATTTATGTAATAGGATCGAGTCATAGTTATAGTTAAGTAAAGAGGCAATAAAGCCCATATTAATAATTGTAAGTGGTTGAATCGCATTTAAAGAAGGGACCACAGTTAGCAACAAATGGGCCATGGTATTAGATAGATGGTATTAATAAGAACCATGGTATTGAAACATGGTATTGCATGTATGAATCCTATATAAAGGATAGAGACTCCCCTCGAGGAGCATCATGTCTTATTTTGTAATTGAGCCCAGCTCTATTGGAGGTTGCCCCCTCGAAGAGGCAAGTGAACATTTCTTTTCTGAATGATAAAATACTTGTTGTTATTTCTTATTTTTCTGTGTTCTGGGTATATTTCTTCACATATTTGGTATTCCGGTATCTTCTTGTAGGCTAAGAGCATAACAAACGTAGTCTGGGATTCAAGGTACATAACTGACTGATGATCTGTGTGAATCACTATTTTCTTACACATTAAATAGTGTTTCCATTTCTTTACACTTTCAACCAAAGAAAATAGTTCTTTATCATATGTTGGATAATTTAAAACTACCTTAGAAAACATTTCAGAATGAAAACAAATTGGTTTCCCTTTTTGAAGTAAAACTGCAGTCATTTCATAACTACTAGCATCTATTTCAATTTCGAATGGCTAATATTGGTTGTGTGACAATTTTCTTCTCAAGTGTATCAGAAGCTTTTTGTTGTTTCCCTCCTGATCCAGGAGGATTATGTTCATTTAGTTGCATAGGTGTTCAAGTGTCGTCATCAGTGTTCAGTGTCATCGTCAATTTAGTTCAGTTTCATCAGCTTCAACAATGTCGGTTATGGATTAAGTTGTTCAGGTAATTTTTATGGTGCATGGTTTTTCGCCTTGCAAGATTATGGGTTTTTTCGTCTACTCACAGGTTGATCATCTGTTGTACAGGTTCAATATGGTTTCGTCGATAGAACTCATGGTGGAAATGTCACAATGTGACAATTTTTTTTGTTGTGCCTCATTAAAAAGGGACATAAGCTATGGTATTGTAACCATGCTTCAATACCTATGGGGATGTTATAAACCTAACACAATCAAACTATTACATAACCCTAAGTTATAATTGCTATGTCCTAAACCTAAGCTATACAACCCTCAACCTAATACATTGAAAAACAATACAAAAAAAATAGGCCTAACCGTAAGCTCTGGCCATAGTGGGACCGCATGGTCATGTGAACGAAAGCTAGAATTGGAGTAGACTATGGGCCTAACCATGCCAGGAGAAAGCCGCAGCGGGAACATGTGAGTAGTGTTACTAGGAGAAGTTTGGCAATCGCAACATTAACCATAGCGCTAACTGTATCGGAACCGCAGAGGAGTAACCGCGTACATGTGACTGGATAGAAGCTATGGGTAGTAGGTGTCGGAGTATTAACCATGGAGGTCACCATCGTTGGAACCACTAACAGTTGTCACATGTGGGCGGTTAATGAAGCCATTTTCGTAACCACCAGGTCTAAGTGTTACCATGGAAATTTATTGTTAAACCGCTGGTGCTCACATGCAACAGTTCAACCTCCGCCTGGTTAATCTAACCACAAATCGTTAAGGAGTTAATACAAAGTTTAATTTTGGGTTTTTTTGATATGGTTTGTTTGGAATTAATTCAATGACCATGCCAACCACCCTTGGTGTCCCTTTGTAACTAGACTGAACTTTTAAACTTATCCACATACAACCAAATGGATCTACAAACTATCCAAGGTGGTTTTCATGTAATGAAGACCTTTAAAAGGTAGACTTTCCTTCATTGATCGGAAGAGAGTGGTTTTGGTTTTTGTTTGCAGATTCTGGACATCATAGGCAGTTTTCTTTTCAGTGTAACATGACATCCAGAGTTAGAATTGGGAACCGTGACAGACGTTGGAAATATAGTTAAGGGGGTTGTCTAATGACAGTGATTAGAAGTGCCTGCGTGCACATTCAGACTGATCAAATATCTATGTAATCAACACCTTCTTTCATTCCTAATAAAAATGGTCACCCATTTTGAAAGTGGACCTAGAGACGTAGTCCATCAGGGAAAAACTCCGTCATCAATCTTTCTGTCTGGTATCGCTGTGTTTTTACTATTTTCACTTCTGTTATGCATCATTTTTATGTTTAATCAACTATTGTAAAGTCTTATTCTCAAGCAGTTTTACTCTATTTCCATGCTTTGAGCTAACATTCAAATCATAAATGGCTAATCACTTCTACATATGTTTTAGTTTATTTCAGATCATATGATTTGTTATCATATAAGGTTGCATTTGTAGAATTTTCCATTGAATGTTAACCAGGTCAAAGTCACAACGAGGAGAAGGAATCCTTGAGTAGATCGATCCAGAGATTGGAAAGCAATGAATTGTTCTTAAATTGTCCATGTTAGGACCTGATGCAAGTGAAGACACTGAAACTAAGATGAGTGAAGAATAGTTTCAACAGGCATTCTTGACTATGCAGCAGATGTTGGGAGAATTGTATGAAGACAAGAAGGCAAGAGATGCAGCTTCTTCTTCAAAGGCATCGAATAAGGAAAAAGGTAAAGGAAACACTAATAAACCACCTTCACCTCCATCATATCCATCATCATCATCATCATCATCTTCTTCTTCCAGTGTAGAATATGAAATGGAAAAGAAACCCAAGAAAACATCTCTCTTGAAACTTGATGTTAAATTTGAGTTACCTATTTATGATGGCGAAATGAATCCTGAAAAGCTAGATAACTGGATTAAGCAGTTAGAAGTGTATTGTCACATTAAGAACATTTCTAGCGATAAAACTAAAATTGAGTTAGCTACGCTTAGAATGGGGGGAACATCTTTAATATGGCGAGAAAGTAAAACTCAGATAGATGTAAAGCATAAAGGAAAAGTCATTTCTTCATGGTCTAAGTTTTTAAAAGATCCTAGGAAACAATTCTATCCTTTAGGATACATGCAAAAATTTGTTATTGATTGGCAGCATTTGAGGCAAGGTATAGGGAAGAGGGTTTAGGAGTTTACTCAGGAATTCAAAAAGAAAACATTGGAACTTGGTATTCCATTGGATACACGTGAAACTTTGTTAAAATACATCGGCAGTTGACATTCATATTTGCATCATACTTTATTGATGTTTAATCATGATGATTTTGATGAGGTGTGTGTTTAGGCCATACATATTGAATCATGTGGCAGACCATTCAAGTTTTCATCGCAGTCATCCAAAGAGTTGGAAACCAAGGATTCCAGTGATAGTAAGGGGAAGAACATTTCGAAGAGAAAGAAATAAATGATAGCTCAGAAGGAAAGACCTACTTGTTCTCATTGCCAGAGAATTGGTCATGATGAATCTAAGTGTTGGAAACTTCATCCAGAACTTAAGCCCAAAAAGTTCCTTAAGGAGAAGGATGAAAAGAAGGCCATTGCAGCAATCCAGCAAGATCTAGGTTCAGATTCAGGTGATGAAAGGAGGATAACTACCATGGTTACAATAGGTAAAACTTCTGACACTGGTTCAAGTTCGAAAGTATTGCATCTTCATCAAACATAAATCCTTCACATGAGGGTAAAAGAGTTGAATTGTTTAACATAAGGATAACTTCTAAGCATACAAAGATAGATACAATGTTTGACAGTGGATCATAGGTGGGTTTAATCTATGAATATTTAGTTAAAAATTTGGGTTTGGAAACACGGAATCATCCAAGACCTTACCCTTAGGATGGCTAAATAAATCAACTCAAATAAAAGTCACCGAACATGTGTCGATTAAGATTTTCCATAAATTAGATGTGGTTTCAGTAGACATATGTGGAGTTTCCTTAGGAAGTCCTTGTCTTTATGATCGCGGTGTAGTATTTTACGGGAGAGAACATAAATATAATCTTAAGAAAGATGGGGTTGAATTTATTGTCAGGGCACATCAAAGTAAAAATCACTTGAATTCAGTTAATGTTAATTAGATGAAGTGATTAATAAGTTCAAACAAGTGGTTTGTAATAATGTGTGTAAAGGATCAACATAACAATCAACATGATTCTTGTTTAAGTTATGCAAGTCAACTTAAAGATGGTTTGTTTAAAGAGATAGAAACAATTCCAGTTCTATGTAAAACCAAACATCTTATTCCTAAGTAGGGATTACAACATGAATTACAGTGTGTACCTAAAGCTCCTCTTCCTAAAGTCAAAATGAATCAATTCAGTATAAGTTTGGAACTTAAGAGTTGCAGGGATACATGTCAGTATTGGGGAAAGTCAATGTTCAACTTCTCTTGTATTGTGTCACCATGTCATGTCTCGAACAGTTTGGAAACCTCTTTTCAAGTGGAGAGGAAACCTATTTGTTTTCATATCAAAGCCTTTTCTAAAGTAGTGTCAAAGTGTCTAATGGGAACTTATGCATCAAAGGAAAGTGCTAATCAATGGAAACATAATTTAATGAATAAAGGAAAAGTGATTCAAACAAATCAACAACTAAATCAATAATTTCAAAGACAAACTAAGTTGCAGCAAATTTCACCTTACAGTTGGATAGGTTCATTGCAGTAAGCTCACATAGTAATCAGGAAGCAGGAAAGTATGTGTAATAAAATAGCTGGTTTGATGTCAAGTATATCTTTGATTGTCTCTCTCATTCCGCAAAATAGATTGTTTATACATGTTTATGGTATTAAAAAACATCCAGTAGAGACTATTTTCAAATATTGTGAATCACTAACTCATGATTCTTCGTGGAAAGAATTCAATTTCCATGTTGATAACAAGTTGTTTGCCCATTGTCGCAAGTTTTTCATACTACATATGGATGAAATAGGTCACTGACTCAAAAATTTCCATGGTCAGCATCATCAGGGTCATCACTTGCAGGTGATTGATCAAATGTATCGGTACATCATCAGGTCAAGGTGGAAAGACAGGGAGTTCTACCCTCATCGACTATTTGATTAGTCAAAATTTTGTTGTCCAAAAGCTTTCAAGTGGAAAGGAATGATCCAACAGGATACTGTTGATTCAGTTGCACAGGTGTTCAAGTGTCGTCGTTAGTGTTTAGTGTCGTCGTCATTTCAGTTCGGTGTCGTTAGCTTTGATAGTGTCAGTAATGGATTAAGTTATTCAAGTAATGTTTATGGTGCATGGTCATTTGCCTCGTAGGATTATGGGTTTTGTCATCTACTCACAGGTTGATCATCGACATGGTTGTCGTTTGTTGTAGAGGTTCGATATGGTTTCATAGATAGAACTCATGGTGGAAATGTCACAATGTGACAATTTGTTTTGATGTGGTTCATTAAAAAGGGACATAATCTATGGTATTGTAACCATGCTTGAATACCTATGGGGATGTTCTAAACCTAACACAATTAAACTATTACATAACCCTAAGTTCCAATTGCTAAGTCCTAATCCTAAGCTATACAACCCTTAGCCTAATACATTGAAAAAAAATACAAATAACGAAACAGGCCTAACCGTCATCTCTGACTGCAGCGGGACCGCATGGTAATGTGAACGGAGGCTAGCATTGGAGTAGCCTGTTGGCCTAATGCGCGGGGATAAAGTTGTAGCGAGAACATGTGAGAAGTGTTACTAGGAGCAGTTTGGCAACCGTAGCATTAACTGTAGCACTAACCGTATCGGAACCACGGAGGAGTAACCACGTACATGTGACTAGATAGTAGCTACAAGTAGTAGGTGTTGGAGTATTAACCATGGAGGTCACCATTGTTGGAACCACTAACAGTTGTCACATGCAGACGGTTAATGAAGCTGTCGCTGGAACCACCAGGTCTAAGTGTTACCGTGGCAGTTTATGGTTAGACCATCGGTGCTCACATGCAATAGTCCAACCTTCGCCTAGTTAATCGAACCGCAAACAGTTAAGGAGTTAATACAAAGTTTATCTATGGGTTTTTTTGATATGGTTTGTTCAAAGTTAATTCAATGACCATGCCAATCACCCTAGGTGTCCCTTTGTAACTAGACCGAACTTCTAAACCGATCCACATACAACCAAATGCATCTACAAACCAGCCAAGGTGGTTTTCATGTGTTGCAGGCCTTTAGAAGGCAGATTTTCCTTCATTGATCGGAAGAGAGTGGTTTTGGTTTTTGTTTGCAGATTCTGGAGGTCATAGGCAGTTTTGTGTTCAGTGTAATAGGAGCAAATGGATTCAGAATTGGGAATCGTGATAGGTGTTGGAAAGCTGGTTCAGAGGGCTATCTGATGGTAGTGATTAGGAGTACTTGTGTGCACATTCAGACTACTCAAATCTCTGTGTAATCAGCACCTTCTTTCATTCCTAATAAAAACAGTCGCCCATCTTGAAACCAGACACAGAGACGTAGTCCATTAGGGACGAACTCCATCATCAATCTTGTTGTCTAGTATCACTGTGTTTCTACTATTTTCACTTTTTTTATGCATCATTTTTATGTTTAATCAATTGTCGTAAAGTCTTCTTCTCAAACAATTTTCCCCGATTTCCATGCTTTGAGCTAACATTCAAATCATAAATGGCTAATCACTTCTACATCAGTTTTAGTTTATGATCATTTCATATCACCTCCCCACTAAAAGGAAACTTTAGAACCTGTGAAAGCATGTAATGGTGATGCAATGAAAGAAAACTGAGCAATAATTTTTCTCCAATATTGAATTGCACCTATAAAACTCCTAAATTCAGTCACATTATGTGGTCTTGGCCATTTAACAATCACATCGATTTTAGTTGGATCTATTTTCAAATTACCACCTCAAACTATGTAACCAGGATAATTCAATGACGTTTTTCCAAAATCACATTTGGAAAGTTTAAGGTACAATTTTTCCTTGTGCAACACTTTGAAAACCTTCTTAACATGCTTAACATGTTGTTCCATATTGGAACTGAAAATCAGGATATCATCTACATAGATTATGACAAATTTATCAATGTATGGGAAGAATACATCATTCATAACCTGCATGAAAGTTGCTGGATCATTACACAAACCAAGAGGCATTACTAACCATTCAAGTAGTCCCTACCTAGTTTTGAATGCAGTTTTCCAGATGTCATTTTTTGCAAGGCGAATTTGATGATACACACTACGCAAATCCAACTTAGTGAAATAAATAGAATTTTTTAGTTGATCGAGTAAATCATCTATCTTGGGAAGAGGATATTTATTTTTGATTCTGATTTTTTTCAAGGCCCCAAAGTCGACACACATTCTCCAGTCTTGTCTTTCTTAGGAACCAAAATTATAGGTGAACCACATGGAGATGAACTAGGTCGGATGAAACCTTTTTCAATCAACTCTTGAATTTGTTTCTTTATTTCTTAGTTCTCTATAACTAGAATGTGATACATTCTGACATTAGGAAGAGGGGCATTAGCATCAATTGTATCTCATGTTGTATTTCCTGTTTAGGAGGAAGATGTTTTGGTTCTTTAAATAAACTTTGAAAAGAATCTACCACTTTAACCAATCTATCTTTAAACTAAGATTCACAACCTGAAAAAGCATCATGTTGATCCTTATGTTGTTCTTTTACAACCATGAGTACATATCTCTTACTTGAACTTATTAATCGCTTCATCTGATTAACTGTAACTAAATCCAAGTGTGTTTTGAATTTATGTGCCCTGACAATATATTCAATCCCATATTTCTTAAGGTGATATTTATGCTCTTTCCTATGAAACATTGTATCATGATCATAGAGATAAGCACTTCCTATCACTGCTCCACATATGTCTGCTGGAATCACATCTAAATGTTGGAAATAATACTGAGAGGGGGGGGTGAATTAGTATTATCAAGTTAATTATTTTCTTTTTCAAACCCAGATCATATACGCTACTTCAGTTAATAAAAACCGCGTATATACGCAACTACAGATAAA